>VZZY01021142.1:86067-192502 GCA_013400335.1 Eurystomus gularis | reverse complement strand
CTTTCTTCCAGTCACTAAGGACTATCTGTATATATGGTGAAACTTTACACACAGGGATGTGTAGGTGGCTACGATCCTGAAGAACCAGATTTACTTTTAGATAAAGAGATCAAATTGTTACACTGGAAAAAATACTTTGCCAGATCTGCTCAACTAAGGAAATGATGAGATCACGTCAAATACATGCCTGTCTAGAAAGAATTTAACTGTGAACTGACAGTAGCAGAGGTTCACTCTCATTACCCCCTGTCCTGTTGCTATAGACGCTTGAGAACAGATCTCCCTCTGCCTTCTTACAGGCCCCTTTCAGGTATTGGAAGGTCACTATAAGGTCCCCCAGGAGCCTTCTCTTCTCCAGGCCGAACAGCCCCAACTCTCTCTGCAGTTGGAAGGGTCGAGTGCTACCCCTATAATCATTACAGTTTTGCCAAACTGCCTCGGTAACTTACTAATAAAGACTAATAAATACATTCACTTGACACAGTGGTTGATGAAAATACTAATGGTATTCTGCTAACTTATAAAAAGAAATTACATTGGCTCTTCAGGCAAGCTGAATTTTGTGAGTTATCACAATGTAATGTTACAGTTTACAATTTACATTAAAAGATCCCTTTACATTTAAAGACTAACAAAACCCCAAGTTATTATGTGAACAGGGGATATAAAGAAAACTTGCTCCTTTCTGATACGTCTTATATCCCCCCAAACTGTTGCCAAAATAATCTAATGTCCTGTCAGATGTCCTCCACAACCATCCTCTGCCTCAGTGCAATACTGACCTTCCCCAAGCAGAAGAGTGGGGGGAGAAGTGGTAAGAAAAGATCAGCAGCTCTGCTGACTGTTGCTTTTCAGAAAACTTGTAAAACAGACTAATGAACATACAGAGAGGCAGCAAAATAGTGTACATCTCATTTGATGAGAAAAATAGACTATATAGTTTACAATTGTCCAGACCAACTCAAAGAAGCAGAAGAATTTCTTAGACCAACATGCTGTATTTATTTTGCTGTTTGTGGTCAACATTACTTAACCCTGATAATTTCATTTACCTTTATTTCTTATCTGTGCTCATTTTTTTTCTTATTGTGCTTGAACTTTATTTCCCCTGTTTTAATTTTAAGGCACAGTAGGGTTTCTCCTCTGTTCCTAATAGCTCTATGACAAAAGAACATTTGCCCATAATATAACAGTTGTAAAATTATAAGCAAAAAGCAACCAAACCAAAGCAAATCCACAGCCAAATATGCACACGTATCAGCTGGGAAGTTCCTGCCAACTTCAGCTGCTGCTAGCTTTTTCTTTTGCAGCTTTCTGTTCCCTTGGAAAACTCCAACCTCATTTAAAAGCTGGCTGAGCATGTTTAGCAGTAATTCCAGGTTCTGTTAAAGTGGCTAATAACAGGACATTTCCACACAGATGCCTCTGCAGTGACCCCAGGCTTGACTTTTGATTCTCTCGAGGAATCGGTCTTGGAAGAGTCAAGTTCAAGTCCCTAAGACAGCGATTCCCCAAATAAATTAAGAGAGGCAAAGGGATACTCTCCTGTTATACCACACAGAAGCAAGGCCCCTAGAAGAGCTTGTAGGTCAGCTGTCCTTCAGAGAAGATTTTTCTATAGAGGAAGATACTCCACTGAATCCTTTAGAAACCTTAAGTCCTGTTGTTGTGTTTATGAAGTACAACATAGCTACAGTAGATCAAATAGTCTAGTTCCTACATTCTGCCACTTGAATACTATATATCTACAGCACATAAAGAGCTGGGAAGTTTATACTGCAGTATAACAGACTGACACACAAAACACAAAAATGTGTTTCCATGTAAAAAGCATTATTGCAGTAACAAATTTTATGATGCATCATCTACATCGGCCATTATAAAAGCACAAATTTAGATCAGCCTGAAACACCTGCACTTGAAATTCCATGTCGGCAGCAAGCTAATAACATAAGAGGAAAGAAGTCTTTCGTGTTAATAAACAATGTAATGGAACTGATACAATGTGTGGCTATTGTCCTTTCAAGTTGCTTTGAGAACATCTACATAAATTAAATGCTTCTTTTTTCCTTATAAAATCTCTGAGGTTATGATGTGCTGTATTTTATTAGTTCAGCAGTTTCGTTCAAATAGTAGCTATCTAACACAATCCTTGCAATTAGTACCTTATGTACATTCTTGAACTAAATTCCTCCTCTGGGATTTAAAGAAAACCCAGGGTCTCATTTGAGTCTCTCTTGTAATTCAGCTACATGCTACACTTTTACAGTTATGCAAATTAGCTTCAAAGAAAACTGTGATGTACAGCAAAGGAAGAGATCTGAAAATGAAAATCCTGCAGGACAGAAAATATTTAAAATTTTCTTTACATTTTTTCTTTTGTTTAGCTAATCCCTAAAGGCATTAGGGCAGCATGTTCCATCTTGAAAGTCCCTGTAGAATCATGTACTATTGAGCATAACTACAAATGTGATGCTTTGAGCAGCCAGATAATGGTTTTTAATTGGCTCATCATTGCAGCTTCAGCCTAAAAGCACAAAAATGAATTTAGAACCAATATTAACAGGTGATAATTAAATTATGGGGTCTGCATGCTTAATATATTGCAATAAGGCAGATGAGACAACTAAGATCATTAACTTTAATAATGGAAATCAGTATCTACCTTAAGTAGTATTTTATAGCACGTTAGCAATGGTTGATTAGTGTTAAATCATAAAGTAAATTTTGTTTTCTTACTAAAGCTTTTTTTCACTTATTCTACTCTGTACCTGTATATTTAGTGTGCACACTAAACTAAGGATGCCCATTTAAACCATTGAGCAAATAAGCAAACTCCACAAACAAACCAGCAAATTAATTCATTTTGATGGCTTGAGTACATTATTTGTTACTTGAAAAAGTTATTTACTACCCCTTAATATTAAAGCATATGTAGATTGAACAATGAGTACAGTGGGAAACTGTTTTGAATCAAATAGTTTCAGTAAAAGTATTTGTCATAGAATCATAAAATGTTTTGGGTTGGAAGGGACCTTTAAAGGTCATGTAGTCCAACCTCCTGCAGTGAGCAGGGACATCTTCAACTTGATCAGGTTGCTCAGAGCCCTGTGAATGTTTCCAGGGAGGGGGCACCTACCACCTCTCTGGGAAACCTTTGCCAGTGTTTCACCACTTTCATTGTGAAAAATGTCTTCCTTATAGCTAGTCTAAATCTACTCTCTTTTAGTTTAAAACCATCACCCCTTGTTGTGTCACAACAGGCCCTGCTAAAAAGAATATCCCCATCTTTCTTATAGGTATTTTAAGTATTGAAAGGCCACAGTAAGATGCCCCTGGAGCCTTCTCTTCCCCAGGCTGAACAACCTTAACTCTCTGAGCCTTTGTCATTAAGTTAGCCAGGTCTGTAACCCAGATTTCCCATTCTTCCTTGGTGAAGCAGAACTACTTGGGTGCACTGGTTTTACCACTGTAAGAAATGATGCTATGTGCAGATTAATTCTGCACTTCCTTAGAGCAACAAAACCAAACCTTGATGATGTTTCAGCATCACTTGAACTCAACAAAAGAAAGTGCTCTTTTCTCTTTTGTTCATGTTTTCTTTTCCATGCCTTTACACCTGAGGAAAGAGGTTCGCTTTGAATTTTCCTGTCTTCTTTAGATGGGCGCTCCACTGTGAGTTTTTTTTTCCACCTCCACTCTCTTCTCCATTCAATTTACCTTGTCTAATGCAGCACTATCTCCTCAATTTTGCAAAACTTTGTATCATCATCTATTCTGAGTCTCCTATAACTGCTGTCTCAAAATTAAAGCTTTCATTCTGCTCGCCTTTCTGCTGCTGCCTACACTCTTTTGTCTTTTCTGTACTCTATCTTGTCACCTCATTCTTTCCCTTTATACCAGAGTGCCAGGGTTCCTTTTTCTACTTCTATGTCTGTCTCTTTGGCTTGAGCTCAGCCATCAGCTCCCCATATTTCCACTTCTACTTACAAAATGTGAGCTATTAAGTGCTCTAGGAAACTTAATTTTCTATAGAGATTTCTCTTCATTTGTGAAGTCTCTTAATTTCTGCTTCTCTCTTCCTGCTTGAGCTTAGTTTTGATCCTTCCATGCTACTGAGTATTTTCCACATTCAGTCTCCCATCTGAAATAACCTTCAAAACCTTCTTCAAAACCCTAGCCATTCTGTTACTTTTTCTCTGTTACTTTCTTTTCGTGCCTTTTACTTTTTCCTAACATCTTTAATCTGGATGGACACAGATGAATTTTCTTCCTCCCTATAAAAAACAGCATTAAAACAGTCCATGAAGCTGTAGAAGGAAGCAGCCATAAAGTTACTACAAAGCTATCCATTCCCACTAGTGGATCCATGAACATATATAAATTAAGCCATGGAGGAGAAATATGGAGGTGTGACCACTTGTTTAGGCAGATATGCATGAATTCAGAACCCTGGGTATCTAACTCTTTGAATTAAAGCACCTATTAAGCTTGAAGGATTGAAATAATCTGTGGACCATGAACCACAAGGTTATCACTGGCCCTCAGGGAATATATTCTATAACTCTTTTCAAAGGTGTATGCTTTATTAATATACACTCTTAATATCCTAAGTACTGAAGTCAGACTTTATGTAAAATGCAGAAACTGGAGGTAAGAAGGTGGAAATGGTACTTCAGAATATGAAAATAAAAATCTTGAAGCAACTACCTGGAAGTCAAATGTGATCCACACAAGTTTCTTATGACATCAAAGCCACCCTGCTGTGTTAATGTAAAATTCCAAAGGAGTGGCATTAAGCAACTGAACGAAGATTAAAAAACTGCACTAAAGAAAAAACAATTTTTCAAAAAACAGTAACTAATTTCAAACTGGAAGTCAAATTTTGTATCTGAAGAACATGAAATTGTTGCAACACCTGTGATTTTCACTGAAAAAAAGAAAAACAAATGCTTAATATCCTTGATGAAGCTGTGGTGAAGGCTCAAGATAGAAAAGACCTTAAGTGAAAATTAAGTTTGTCATATAGCAAAAGTTAGATACACATATGTGACTGTATAAACTTTTGTGGCTATAAATTGTTACACTCACCCCCATGAATTGTACAGCTAAGGTTTTACCATATATGAGCCCACCAATATTGCCTTATTTTAATGTAGATCATCACAACAGAGTTCCCATAATACCTCTGTTTTGCACCAGCATTTATCATATTTACAACATATTTTGCAGACAATCTATTTTAGATTTGTGTTAGAGAGATTCACTTTTTTAATGGTAATATTTCTTATATATCTACATGAAAAGCCACTTGATTTTATTATCATGAGTTCAACTTTATAGGCGTTAAAGGGAGAATAAAATGGTAATGAATATATTTCAATAACCTATGAAAATTATTAAAATATTTCCTATAAGTCATGGTACTACGGTTTTAACATCCAATAACTCAAAACCTACCATGAATTGAAAAGAATGTCTTGCAGTACCAGAAAACAGAATTTTCAGCTCTATGAGTAAGCTTTTAATGGCTCACAAAATATTGGCTCTTAGACGACTGAGTAAGACATAATAAGAGAAAAGCATTTTAGATTTTTTTGTTTTCAAAATGCACGTGGTGCAGGGGAAAAGAAATGTTTCTATTCCACAAGCTGAATAGTTCCACATAACACGAAGTCCAAATCAAAATGAATAGTGATGAGAATGAAGGTGACGCAGTTGAACATGCATTGTAAGTGAAATTTATCTCATGGTTCCACAGTCCGTCGCACAAATCCCACTGCCAAACATACAATGTATGCAGAAAGCATATCTCATGTCCTGGGTATCCCTCAAAAACATGGCAATACTCAACACTGAGGTAGCACTTGCACCCGACATACAAAGAAACACAGAACAGAAAATGAATTCTAAAAAAAGTATTTATGTATAATTCACAATGAATCAGTAAAATCTTAGAAACAATGTTCATTAAAGAATCTCCAGCTACTGCTAGAGAAATTCCTTTGAACTTTGAAAGGTCTTTCAATGAAACCTTTGAAAGGTTTTTCAATGAAACGACTCTGTAGCCATTGTACCATTCATGTGCAGAGTATCTTACATGCTACTATAGTCTTTTGTGACCTGGTGAGAAATAACAGCATTATGGGGCCAGTAATACTTATGTGAAGTGACAGCAGCACAGAATTCACTGAATTCTTCTGCACTTTTCCTTGATTTTGACAGCAGTGTCATCTATGCTACTGAGCAACATATCTAGTTGTTCCGTGGTTTTTAAAATGCACTTTTATTCTCACTTTGTAGAAGCCTTAAACACAAAATGTTCGACCCAGTA
Source organism: Eurystomus gularis (assembly GCA_013400335.1). Lineage (NCBI taxonomy): Eukaryota > Metazoa > Chordata > Aves > Coraciiformes > Coraciidae > Eurystomus > Eurystomus gularis. Next base: position 186,168 of record VZZY01021142.1, on the reverse strand, counting down.
TTGCCAACTCCAGGTACTCAAATAGAAATGATAAAAAAATAACATATTTTCAGAATCCCATTTATCTTAATTACTAACTTTTAGGAACATGTTCTTTTGGTTTGCTCCAAAACCATAGGAATTAGCCATATTATTCTTCTTAAACAAAGACTGAGCTTTTAATGTGTGTACCTATCTCCTAAAGCGCTGCACATACATGCACATACACAAGAAATACAGAAATACGAGAATCTCAATGAAACAGAAAGATTTGTCAACATTGTGTATATATGCATACATCTTCTGCAAAGGGAAAATGTATAATGAAGTAAAATAGCAACAGAACTTACCCCCCCCCCCCCCTCCTTTTTTTTTTTTTTTTTTTTTTTTTTTTTTTTTTTTTTTTTTTTTTTTTTGTTATTTTTTTTTTTTTTAAAGCCAGGATTTGTGGAAAGCAAGATCAAATTAGTAACAAGTGTCAAATAACGTGGAGTGAAATGTTGTCACCTCTAAAATCCAGCAAACACGCTTCTTCTCAAACGCTGCGGCAACAGTCTCAGATTGTTCACAAATTCATCTAATTGAATATATTCTTTGGGCTTGCTGTTTAGAAAATATGTTTTTAACTCAGAGTCAGCTCTGGTGAAGTGCCACATTCAGAATTCCTGTTTCATCTACGCCTGGAGCTCACAAAAATGGAAAAAGCCCATGCAGACCTCTGTTTGCATGGAAGTATCCATGAGTGGAGACCAGCTTTGGCCACTAGTGAAAACAGAATATAGGATACTCCATTTGCTGCTAATTGGCTCCAAAGGCCCTTTATTTTTGACCTCTTTATTGCAAATTCCTCTTCACAGCATCTTCCGTGCAACACTGCAAGGAATCTAGAGAGATCCCAAATCTCCTGCACAGCCCCAGGGCAGCAAATGCTGGAGCAAATGGAACATAGCGGGGAAGAGTGAGCAGCTATAAGGGGACCAGAGTAGCAAAGAGAAGAGGAGCTAAAGGATATATTTAGATAAACAGTTTGCAGATAAAGTATCAGATAAGGAATACAAGGCTATGTGTCTCGCTGGCTTTTGTTGAATCAATGGATCTTGCTGTATACAGCAAATGATTTCCTATGTGTAGCTTTTTACTTCAAGTCTTAATAATCTGAGACTCGTATTCCTCTTCTATTATCACCTAGTATCACTATTATTGATTTATATAGCAGTGCCAGACAGAATTTAACAGATGGAGTTGATTTCAATACAAGTTTTTATTAAAATGACAGTATACAATTATAAAATAAAATTGATGTTTTAATTTTAAAACATTAAAAAAGTGGATAACAATTCATATGTAGGAAAAAAGGAGATTGCAGTTAATACACAAAAGCTTTACAAATCATTACACTCTTAAGTTTAGAAATGGAGAATCCCTGGCAGCAGAATGTGTGAAGACAGAATGTTTATTTATTAGTGTTATTTTTAAAAGGATGTTCCAAGTCAAACTCAACAGCTTGTTTACAGTGGGGTCCTGCCCAAGGGTGGCTTAAAAGACACTAAACAGGCATACAACCAGAATATCATGTTACTGTACAAGATACAAGTTTGCCTGTGGCTTGATTTTACCGTGACTGCTTTAGCGATTTCTTATTTATTTTTCAGGAAGCACTAATCCGTTCTAGCTTCCACTACCTCTGAAAAGAAAAAGAAATGCAAGAGCAAGACAAAATTCTAAATGTATATATATAAAATACATAACCCTAGAATCAATAGAATATATATATATAGACATTTGTATTTCTACATGAATGAACTACCAGGACGATGCACAGAATCCATGCCAAGTGTTGCTACTGTTTCCAGGTATTGGCTTTCTTCAAAGAACATTAGCTTTTTTATCTGTAATAATTTTAAGGAAAACCAAGATTTTTTGCAGATGTCTTGATTTTTCAATATGGGTCTTAAAAGGATGGTGGTTTCATTACAGATTAGTAATTGTTTGGTAGTTCCACCATACAGCTTTGGAAAGGGAACAGCTTTGAGACAGGATGAATTTCCAGCAGGCAGTACACTTGGTAATATCATACAGGTGAGAGTTACTTTGGAAATACAGCAGCTGTTTCTGAGGCTGGAAATACTGAGTTGGAAACTGAGAGTGGGCTAATGGGAAACTACCATGCCAAATCCGACAGAATGACTTTATCTTAGAAAAACTTTTCTTCAAGGAATATGTAAGTCATCACACAAATATTTTTCTTATTTTACAACAATAACAAAAAGAGTTTTCTTAACAGCTCTTACACTGTTAAAATTCTCAACAGAAAAAAAGAAAAATGACTTTGTAGAAGATACCTCCCTGACTCCAGGACCTCCAATATAAACTGGCTTCAACTTTAAATTATTTTAGAGTTGCAGCTTCTGAGGAACATTTGGCTGAGCAGAGCTTAGGGCTGATTATTAAAATCCCACAACATTTCTCCAGCACTGTGAATGCTTCAATCCCAACATCATGCCGCTTGCTACTTTCAGACAAGACACAGGCAAAATGTTATGGCATAGTAGGTAAGTTAATATTAGTAATTTTTCTAATTTTTTTGAGTTATGGTTATGTGAAATCAAAATTCAATTCATTTAAATGATGTTGCATGCTACATGCTAGGTAATTTTTGTGTGCACATATGGAGCAACAACATTCAATGTGGTGCTGGTCTACAGAAGAGAAAAAGTGGAAAGGAAATCATACAGCAAAACTTCTAAATCACCACACCAGAACTTCCTCTTTTACTATTGAATAATGTTTATGAAAATAACAGGGATAATAAGGGATGCGCAACACAAATCCCTACAGAGCTTGAAAAGAAAATACTTACATGAAGCCATAGATGGCACAGATTACATTAAAAGATATGCAATAATGAATGCTTTGTATGTAAGGACCAAACTGAAACTTTCAGACAAAATTTTGCTCTAAATTACTTTTCAATCGGCATCACTGAAGCCAATGGAAATACACAGGTATAACTGAGGCATAATTTAGCCTCTTGTAACTCTGTTTGGGTTTTTCATTTGAAGCAGAATCTTATTTGCAATATGAAAATAATGTTATCAGTCATTTATGAAACACAACAATAAATTTACCACCTCCCCAATCCAATAATAATGTTTACAAAAAATTACACAGTCCAAGTTTAAAAGATGAGTTTTGCATTCTAGATCACTTTGTCAAGATGGCAGTTGCTACCTGGACAATAACAAAGAGCTTTCCTGAGTTACCATTTAATGTTGGTATTTAGATGGAGCAATCTTTTACACTGCACGGGAAGTTTACATTGAAAACATAGCCTGACATGCTCCATTTCAATGGTATGCTGGCACTAGTTCTCATTTTTTCCCTAGTTGCTGCCTCCAGTTTGCCAGTACAGGGAACTGATCTAGCTCAAAAATAACCTTATTAATTATTTTTTTTTCTGTAACTTGGCTCAGATCCCTGCTCTGGTTCACTGCATGGCTGCACAAATATTTCTACCAACACAAGCAAGGAGCTACAAGGGCTGTATAAGCCTGAACTGCAGCCAAAACCAATTACATGTCAAAACTATGGTCTACATTTGAGCAGACAATATTAATGTACTCGATGTAAAGGATGCTGAGAGGTCAGTAAATATTATGATTACATAGCTAGCTGATAATATTGATTTATGTTGTCTGGTGTCAGAAGGGTGTAAGGGGTTAATTCAAGTGCATTATATGAAGAGGGCGGGCACAACAGTTTCATATGGGCCTATTTGTGAAAGCAGATGTCACTGAGTTTTAAGTTTTACATCTGTAAATGTTTCATATATACGAACTTTTCAAGTCTGGCTGAGTTCTAATATAGACCATGACAGAAGAACCCCAGCAGCAAGGACTCGTACAAAGACTCTGAGAATGAATAAAATGCCCAGCCTTCAGAGGCAATACGAGGAGGCTGACAGTGAACAGTGTAGCGTTGGAGAGGAATGACACTTCTTCCACTACTTTTTGCCTTTTTTTACAAATCACAGTTCAAATAGGGAAAAAAACCAAACCAGTAAAACTCATTGGTTGAGATAAAGACAGTTTAATACGATAGAAAAGGAAAGGATAATAATAATAGTAATAGAATATACAAAAACAAGTGATACACAGTACAATTCCTCACCCACCTGCTGACCAATGCCAAGGCAATCCCCAAGCTCTGGTGTCCCCAGTCAACTCCCCCCAGTTTATATACTGGGCCATACCATGGTATTTCGTGCAATTCATATAGTATGGAATACCCCCTTAGCCAGTTTGGGTCAGCTGTCCTGGCTGTGTCCCCTCCCCACTTCCTGTGCGCCCCCAGCCTCTGCTGGCAGGGCAGGATGAGAAGCTGAAAAGTCCTTGACTCAGTGTAAGCACTGCTCAGCAACAACTGAAACATCAGTGTGTTATCAACATTATTCTCATCCTAAATCCAAAGCACAGCCCTGCACCAGCTACTAGGAAGAAAATTAACTCTATCCCAGCCGAAACCAGGGCAATATTCACCCCTTATTCTATACCATTTATGCCATGTCCAGGTACCGCACTTTTCGATACATTTCTGTCACACTTCTCTGACATCAAATCCTAACCTGGAAATAACACAAAGAGAATTACCTCCTCTTCTGCATGCTTGTTCCTCACTAATTCTTCCGGCGCAAAGCTACTGTTGGGTCTAAATTGCATTATGGAAGAGTTTCATAATAGTTAACTTTCACATATGGAGACTAGTTTTCCTTTTTAATTAGTGGTTAGGGACATCTGCTCTCTGAAATTGCCTTTTGGATGTATGCATCTCTCTCTTTTCCCTTGTTCTAGAGAAAGACCAAAGGTTAACCTACCCAAGGAGGGCTATCCACTATCCATTACCATGTCACCATGTGCTCTGTTATGGAGCAAGTGTGGTCACAAGTCCCAACAGCTTAGCGGTCCTAGTTAGAACTTAGAAATAATCTTAGGGCCCAAAAGGATGAAAGAAAGACAAGCTCCTTCCCCTTTAAACAGAGAACAGCCTCTTCTCTGCAGAGAGAAGAGTGGACAACTGCTCTGTGAATGGCAGGACACGGAGCAAGTCCGTGCAGGTGGCTGCGCAGTGAGCTAAGGGTATGAAATCACCGCGCACGTACAAGGTGAAGCGTCAGGACATTTGCAAATTCACAGCCTCAACCACCGCTCCCGGGCCCCGATCCCCTGCGAACCCGACATGACATGGAGTCGGGGTGAGGCCTATCACCTCTCCAGCACCGCCCGCTCTGGCAGCACCACACAGCTCCTCAGTGCTCTCTGCTCCGGTCACAGCCCACGGGTTTAGAGTCTAGATATCGGTAACTCCAATTGCTGTGTTGGCTGCATATGACAGAAATGGATCTGAACATAGCTTTTTTCCTTTTATAAATTCTATCTGTAGTGTGCTTTTGAAAGATAGTATTTCCTTAATCTAAAATGATCACAGGTAGTACATCTCTGTTAGTTTCAAATGTGAGAACCAAGATTCATGACACCATAGTTTAAAGCTGCTCTTATCAGAAACATGCAGAGATTAGAAACTCTAAGAGAAACATTGATGGACGTTTTCAGGCTCTCTGGATTAGTTTGGAATTAACCACCAGTGGGTTGCTTTCTTTGACAACTCTTTTGTAATTGGGCACAGATGGATGAAAATACACTACAAACACAGGGAGATTTTCTTTAATCATTCATTTTCACTTAATTTGCCAGATGGCTTTGGTTTCTAGTGTATACTTTATTTGCTGTTGTTATTTGCAAGGTAAGTTTTACTTTGTTCTGGTTAAAGTTATATGTCTCCTGAAACCCTTATTTTATTATTCTCTTCTGATCTCTTTCTAAAACCTAAAGATGAATTTGTGTACTTGATTATTTTACTGCTAATGTTTTGTAAGTACCTTAGTTTTCCTTCTCAGAAACAGAAGACTTTTACACTGCCAATAAAGTTTTAATACTGAAAGTTAAAATGTAATATATTACTTTCCTAAGCTCATGTATAAAATGTGACTCTAAAGTAGCCTGATTTTTAAAGCATACATGCTTTTCCTCACTGTAGAAGTGTATTGTTTATGAAAATGGGCATTTTTGTTTACACATTTGCATTGCTTTTCCTAGGTGCTGTTCCCTCTGCCTTGCCTCACACTGTAATCATTAAATTCACACCCCTTTGTGAAAATATTTGAATGGAAAAATTAAATAGTCTGTTCAGAAAAACATGTTGCTTAAACCTGCACTTATTCCACAGTTAGGACTGACTTCAGAAATCATTTGTGTTTCATGTCAACTAGTTTTCTGAGGCTTTGCTAATTCGTCACATAAGACAAGATGCTCCTTTATAAGCTTTTCATTAAAAGTCCTTTTCTTCAACCAGAATGACAAGATGCTGCTGTTCTTTTGGTTAAAAAGGGAGTTGGCTGTTTAAGGAAGTGGAATACTTTTTCTGATGTTGAACTACATGTGTTGGAGTTTCTTAGTCCTTTTATAGCCCAAGATTTACTCTGAGCTATATATTGCCATACTTCCCTGCAGTACAGTGTCTGGTTCTTCAAGAAATGTGTTGGACACCAGAGAGGGCAGGAGGTGGAGTGAAGGGTTTATAATCATTGGTGAAATCAGCAGAATCCTTTAAGAAGTGTCAAGTCTCTGATAAACAAAAGGACTAAAGGAAATGCTAAATTTGAACCTGGATATTTCCCTGCAATGGAGTTCTTCTCTGCATTCATATAACCTTGGTTTGTTCTTAGTGACTCTTCCTTCAATGAGGCACTGATGAGATCATGCCTGAAGGTCTTTGTTATGCTTTCTGCTGATACATTGGATGTAACATTATTCAGAACTGATGAATAAAGGCAGAAAGAAGAAGAGTGTTAAACGGATATGAAATGGAATATTCAGAAAACAGCCCCAGGCAATCAGAACAGGGCAGGGATGAGTGAACAAAAGAACAAGGTTATCTACTCTCATATGTTAAAAATTCTCAGGGGGGTTCTGTGTCAGCCTTTAAAAAAACAAATCAGAACAACGCAGCAACAGAAACAAGAAAGGAAGAAAGGAAAAATTCCCCAGTTCTTTCCTGTCTGCAAATGTTACTTTATCTTCCATTGCAGCAATGGATGCTTTACAACAACAAAAGGAAAGGAATAGGAGGTATAATTAGACTTTCCAACACTTAAACAGTTACAAACCTCCTTTTTTTTTTCCTAGAGAAAGACAATTCAAGTTTCTTAATACATGGTATTTAACTTAAATAATACAGGGAGCAATGCAGCTACACCACAGGCTTAGAGCCAAGATTCTTTTCACATAAAACTGGTACATAAAGTCATTCTGTAGAGTGGTCTGCCTGCTTAGGTATATAGGCAGCTCTCAAAGTAAAGAGGAAATCTGAACAATATCAAAATATAGAGTGTGCATTTCCACTGAGATTCCTAAGGTTTTTAGTGGAAATTTCCCTTTGATGCTCACTCACAACAAGAAAACGAACTGTCTTCTTTGATGAGTTAGAATTACAACTATGAATGCAAGTTTCTACTGATTTTCACAGAGTTCCTGTTTCTTTTCCTGTTTCCTTATGACCAAAAATAAAATTATACCAACACCCCCCAATATAATCAGTAACAGTAAAATGCAGAAGTTTCCGAACGGAGAAGAGGAGAGAGAAAGGGAAAAGGAAAGGGAAAGGGAAAGGGAAAGGGAAAGGGAAAGGGAAAGGCAAGGGGAAAAGGAAGGAAAGGACTTGTATGCAGGAACCAAATGGTACAGGCAGCTGTATCAGTTGTACTAGCTGAAGTATGTCCTGCAGAAAACACACTGGATCCTGTTGACATCAATGGAAGCTGCATATACACGACCGAGAAAAGGTTTTGGCATCAGACTGCAGTTGATGACATCATTTTAGTCACATCTGATACATTTGTGGCAGATACGGACTTCAAGGTATATAAATCAAGAATAATGAGCGCTCGGTGTGACACTTCAAAGAAGGAGATTAATAAGTGTAAGAAATGCACAACTGAATTTAAGTAGTTTGGCCTTTCATTTTAATGAAGAGAGAAAATTTAAGGCTCAGCAAACTAACAGAATTTTTATTTGTCCAATATTAGCTTTAAATAGAATGTGTTGTTAGCAATGGCATTTAAGAAAAGGGAAAAATCAGAGTTAGTGAGGCTTAAAACCAGCAAGGGAGTAGAATATGTTCCAGTAAGAAAGCATATGAATCACAGAGAACTGCTTTCTGTTATAGCAACAAGATCAATTAGATCTGCAACAGCTGAAAACCATTAACTGCTGCTGGCTGCTGTTAGCGTAATGGGTTTTTTTCTGCTCAGTATTCTGGTGTCAGTTTATCACTTTACTACCCAAACAGTTCTGCCTGAAGCCCTGGTAATCTTAAATATAGAATTGTTAGGAACAAAAGAAAATCTCCCAGCATACAAATTGAAGTATTAAATATTACTAACCTGTTTACAGATTAAACACAGCTTCAGCTGCCAAAATTGTTCAGTACAGTGTCAGAGATGTCTTTGTTTTATGTTTTCATTCTTTATTTTGTGAGAGGCAGAGAAGGTCGCCTAATGTTAGTCATGTTAATTAATTTCTAGCCAGACATATAAAAGGGGAAAAAACTGGGGGAATAAAAACTTCCCTAGCCAGCAACAGCACTTCTTCCTTCTTTCACTTTATGGAAAATAATCAAAATGACATTTGTGAGGCTACTTTTCTTCTCATTGTCCTGGGGTCCTGCACTGTCCTCAAAGTTCTGTACCAACTGTGCTTGGTCCTTTTCTCTTTCAAATTAGCAACACATCACCTCCTCTAAAACCACAGCTGCTTTTTGCAGTTTATCTACAGTACAATTGATTAGTTTCTTACTCCCAGAAAAGAAAAATGGTATGTCTCTTGTTTTATGTTTTCATTTAAATATTCATAGCATAACATTCAAAGTGACAGGCAGTCTTCTTCTAGATGAGGTTTATTTTCTTTTGCTCATTAATGGCTCAACCTCAGGCAGCATTAGTTCTGTAACTTGTCAGCTTGGTTTTCTGAGTTCAGTACTACTCCCTTTCTTCATCATCTTGGTGGCTGCTTTTACAGGCTTTCAAATTGTTGGGTGGGAAATATCAGGAACACCACTGCTTACCCTGGGCTAAATTAATGCCTCCCATATGAGGAGCCATGTAAAGCAAGTGTTGGTTTGTTTTTAGTAGCAGGGGGCAGGGGAAATGAAATGCCAACACTGATTTATGTTCACAGGGTTCAATTGAGAGATAAGCCTGTCTGCTTCAAACAGTGAGGTGTGGTAAAGAGGTAGGCTGTGTCTTTTAGAACTCCACAGTTTAGATACCTACACTCTCTACAGTTTTGGAGTAAGTCAGCAGCAGTTTGTACAGAGCTCTGGTGCCCAGCGTAGGTGCGCCTGTGTGACAGGATCTGCAGAAGGGATATGCTTAACACCCCTAACTCTGTCCCAGGCACCACCACATTATAACCTCTGACTAGAGAGGAAATAAAAAGCTGTTTTCTTTATCATCTTCATTTATATTCTCTCCATCCAACCTTGTGCCTTAGAGAGAGCTCTCTCTGTGGTTAGGACGGGACGGAGAAGCACAAACATCTGAGGTGTGCTTTCAAGCCCCTCATACATATGTGCTTAAAGGAATACACCACAGCCCCTCCTCCACTGCATTATTTGGCTACTTGGCATCATCAGAATATCCAAGTACCTATAACTCAGCTGAAACTGGATGAAATCATAGGAAGTCATGTTGCCAAGAGCCACCTATAAACACAAAGAGGAAACTGGTAGCAAAAGCCCCCAACCCACTCTTTTGTGCCTGAATAATGACAAATCAATAATAAAAAAAGAAAAATTACATTATTTCTTAATAATTTATACGGCAGCTAACACACATTTCTTTAGTTGTCCTAACTTACATTCAAACTTACGATGCAAACATACAATAGCCTTACTCTTCAATGCCATTTAGTATTTGCCTGTGTCTTAGAAAGGAAAACAATTAAGAGAAGTCTTTGTGCATCTAAGGCAATGGGGTGGAGAGCAGACAAGATGGAGACAAGAGAATAATGCAACCTTCTATCTAAAGATCAGTTAAATACAAATTTCTGTTTTCGCCTCACATGTACAGTTGTATTAACTAGTGAAGTGTGTATTTACAATAGCCAGCCCGGAGTGCGAACAATGTTCCATTTTGGTTTTCTGCAGAGACATGGATTTTTCACAGAAAAGGGAGAGTGCTTTCAAAGCTTTCAAGATTTATCTCTCAAAACTTTTCCTTAGTGCACAAGTCAGTCCCAGAAGAAAGGACCCGTGCTTGCTCAAGTATCAGAAGCACTAGGTATAATAAAGTGGATGGAGGCTTGAGCATTCTGCCAGCTATGAGGTCCCCATTATCTACGTCCACATGCCTGAAACTAGATGACTAAATAAATGTTTAATACCTCCCTGAAGTAACCTAACTTCAAAATGCAGCTCCGGAGCTTAATAAACATGCATCATTTGGAACTGCCCCAAATGGGTGATTTTCATCTTTTCAGGGGGACACTGAACAAGGGCTTTTGTAGATTTTATGTCTCAGAGGTTTAAAGTAGCAGCATTTGTACCTACAAAATATCATACATAATTCATAGATTCTTAGCTGTTGCAAAATCATTATTTCAGAGAGCTCCTGCCACTGAATTCTGCAAAGAAAAGGGACAATACCAAAGAGACAAAATACTAAGCCAAACTTTTTTCTGAAACCACTATCAACTGCAGAAATTACACAGAAGATAAGCAAGGGGCTGTATAAGCCTTCTGGGAGGGGGTGTGTGTGTAAGTCACAATTCCCCCACACATTCCCAATTTAGGAAAAACTCTTAAATTCAGCTGGTGTGAGCAGAGACTTGAACAACTGCCTGAGAGCTTTTTTCAAACAGGAGTCCTTAAATGAGGGCAGAAGAAAAGTTAATGTAGAAGATCTTTTCCCCAGCAGTGATGTAGTATAAAACACTGTATTTTTGCTCTAAAAATAGAATGTATCTGTCTTGTTTAATATTGAAGGCTAAAGTAAGAAACAATTTCAAGAAGCAATTACGACCCTTCATATGCAGGTTTAAATCAACTGCAATCCATTATTAAAACCAAACCCAAACCTCATCTTAACGCAGATGTTACACAAATGGTTTAATGCCTTCTTTCCTTAACACAACTGTATCTAGTCTATTCTAAATTAATCTTTTTTTTTTTATTATTTAAATCTGAAATCTAGGAGTCATTCCTTAAAATTTTGATGGTGGGCAAGCCTTTGAACAAGATGAACTACTGTGAAACGGCTGACAAATACATGCTTATAAATTACCATGAAACAGCAATCTCTCTGTTAGCTAATGCATATTGAGATATTCCTTTATGTTGTATCTGTTAATCAGATATTTGAACGGCAAGCCATAAAAACAGAGAAGATATTGTCCATATAAATTGACTCACAATGGCCTGTTTTAAAATAAAAAATTAAATGTATATTGGCAGAAAGATTACAGATAAAATTACAGATCCCTGGTATTCTAATGCAAAATGACGTGTCTTGGTAAAATAATGGGTTCATTTTTATTCTAATTAATAAGAAAATAGCAGTTTACTTTAGGAAACGTATAATCATGGTGCAGAAGTATTCTGCTCTACTGTAAGTAGTATAAATCCAACTCCTTAGAACAAGAACTAAACAATATTCAAATACCAATGACTGAAGTTTTAGTGAAGACTAATATATATCGCACTTAAAATTTTAAAGTGTTGACTTATTTTAAAGCTAGGCAGAACATTTTAAATTAAAATGAGATGAAAATGGTTTTTAATAGGACCAATATCATTTTCACGTGCAGAATCCTAGCTAGCTCTCAGTATTTTCCGGTGTAGCACTCTATTAAGCATGCAGTTAAATATTATGGTACTGTCTGAAAAAATTTCACGTATCTTTACTCTTTCCTGGCATTATTAATAGCTTGAATACTGATTTTTGTTTGCTATAACAAGACAACTCAGTAAAATAAAGAATTTCACCTATTAAAGCCATCATAAGCAGAGGCAAAGTACATGCCTGTGTTTATTTCTGAAAACATACAGTAAATACTGAAGCCCTTATTTAGCTCTTAACCTCAAGAAAATTATGATACTAGACTTTGGCATCAGAAGGCTTCGAACCCTTAAAAAATTTAGATACAAGCTGAAAAAAAGTGGTTTGTTGCTTTAAATCTCAGGAAATATACCACATTTTCCAAATTTCAGATGAAGTAGGAATCTACAGTCAAGCTCGAAAATGCCAAAAGAACTGCCTAGAGATGGAGAGGCATAATACATAATACAGTGTTCTGCTAAACAATTAAGCCTGCATTAATTCTGTTTTAATAGACACAGGATAGCTGAATTTTTTCTTGTAACCCTTCTTTACCCCAAATACATAAACACTGGGAAATCCTATGTCATTACAAGTAACATCAAAGAACAAACATTTTATTTTGCTCTAAAAATAAGGGAATAATTTTGTTTGGTAAAAGCTATTTTAAGATTTGCACCATTTTTAGCAAAATACTTCTTAAGTCAAGTCCTTATATTTTGAAAGCATGTTGTTTGTGAAGCAAAGTGCAAGTAAGAAACAAAGGAGGGGCAAACAAGTACATTTTCCTGGGAGAGTGTTCAAATGTGAGTCCTAGCCTTAATCCCCCTGGTAGCTCATGGACTAATGCTGCCCAAATTAGAGAGTGGTGATGACTCTCAATTGCCCTTAGTACAAAGAAAGAGATATTACAATGCTTCCATGGATTCTTTACCCTCCTTCCTGCCTCGAAGAGCATCCGCTGATCTGGTGATCTACACAACTTGATCAGCTATTTTATATGATCACTAGGCTAGATTAAAATGAAAATTGCTTTGGAACTTCCTGAGGTGACATCCTCTGCTTGAGGATATGGTGTAGTGGTTAGAGAGGCTATGGTGTAGTGGTGTAGTGGTTAGAGTGATGCTAGGAGAAGGTTGGACTTGATGACCCTGGAGGTCCTTTCCAACCATAACGATTCTGTGATTCTGTGATTCTTTGTGAATAATGTTTCATGGGCTGAAATAAATTGTGCTGCCAAGATAATAACAGTGTAGACTGAATAATAAGAAAGTATTTTGGACATGAATTTAACTTTCAGTTCATAATTAAGCTTCAATTAACGTTACTGTTTGGGGAGCAATCCAAGATTCAGGCCACTACGATGCTGCCTTACCTGTCTGCAAAAGCACTCTATGCTTAGTTTACATTATCAGTACAGGGTTTGATGATAACCTGTACCATACACAAAAGAATGAAATCACAATAAGGTCTTTGTTAACTGCCAGTGTAACCAATAACTTCTGTTAGAAATTTCTATGTGATGTCATTAAGGGGAAATTATCTTAATTTTGCCACTTTGAAAGATCTTTTACCTTCCTCAAAAGCAGATAGTTTTGACTATGAATGACACGTCAAATTCTACATTCCCATAGGAAAGAGCATACTAAGAAGGGAGTAGAATCAATGGTGCAAAACATAATAAAAAGAAAGAAGGGAGAATCAGTCTCCAGACTTAGGTAGATGGTATGTGAACTTATCACTCCATGACGATGGCAATCTTGCCATCCTATCTAGACCAGCAGAGCAAAGGATCAACACAATCATTTTACATCTCTCTCATTGTACCCAAAAGATTATAATACATAAGGAAAAAGAGACAAGCTTGTTGAGGAAGGGAGAAATTATAACTTTAACAAAGAGACAGCCCACGGCTGTCAATCAGGAGCCAGACTGAAAAGTATTCAGGTATATTACCATTTTCTGCAAGGTTTTTTTTTGTAAAACAGAGTAATCTCAATGTCTACAATATCAGATACAGATACCAGGAATAAAGCATTAAACAACAGTTAAAGTATAACATCTAAATAAATACAATTTTCAGAAGTAAATTCAGCTTGTGACATTCACCTATTCACTATTTTTGAAATCTATGCTTCAAATGTAAATATAAACGGATTAAGCACAATGCCAAAGCCCTCCTAAGCGTACAGAAAAAAGAAATACCTATCTTGGCTATCAATCTGTTTATAGGGTTTGAAAAATTACCTGCAATCATAAAATATTTTCTACACTCTATTCTGTGACAGTTGTGTGAAATATCTTCATTTATAACAACGGAATTTTTATTCAAAAACTTGATGGTATTACTTTGTTTTTGTATCTGACTTCCTTGTGTTAAAAACCCTTCGTGAACTTCACAAAACATCACCTGATATTTCTCTCCTTCTGGAAAACACCGTGCCAAGAGTGTTCTTACAAATTCCTGCTTTTGCCTGTTAGAAAGGCAGGAGGATTTCTTGTGGTAAGGGTCCAGGGCTGGGGGACACCCCTGTTACAAACACTGTAATTTCTGAGAGATGAAGCTTTTCTGAAGACACTACTTTTGCAGATGTTTCCTAAGACTGTTTACACTCTAGCTTCATGGAATTACTCAGGGATGTTTATTTTGCATGGAGACCATGTTGGTGGAGGATATTCAGCCCCGCTTCTCACACACTTTGTCTTGGGTATTACCCAAGTAGAAACTAATCATTTGACTGTTGATCACTTCATTAAAGCTGCCATCTGAAATGAAGTATATCCATTAATGATAGACTACAGCTTTATGGAGAGAAAGCTGTAAGGAGGAAAGGAAAGCATTTCCTTGCCCTGGAGCTTACACCAGTGTCTTGGACAGGATACAGCACTTCATCAGCGAGGGAGCTGCTTTCACACAGTCTTAACAGCATCTCAACCAAGAGGTTTTGCCATTGGAGCCTGGTGGTGGCACAGTATTTTCCACTTTATGACTGAAATGATCACAATGGCAGAACTTGAAAGCATAAACCAGCCCGAGTCTTGTGAATGAGATCAAAGCCATGTCTTTTTTTTTCCCTCTCTCTTTTTTTGCTTGAAGGCTTTGTTCTAATAGTAATAGTCAGCAGAAAAGTAGAATAGTCTGATGATTACTCTGTTTTTAATAGATGAGTCATCTTTTAATGAATCTTGAGGGAAAAGACCACTGGGTTTGCTTATGTCTTTCCTGGAGTAGCTTCAGGCCTTAGTGAGTCAAGCCTCATGTGCTTAGAAGCACAGGTCTACAGTGTTTACCACCATGTTAGTAATAAGCACGTTTTGCACCAGCTAGCATACATTCCTTCTTGAGGCATATATTTAAAACATATTAATTACTTCAGCAAACATTAGATAATTGGTGGTTCTTAATCCTAGTTTCTTTTCTTACCTTTTCCCTTAAAAAAAAAAAAAAAGTTTTAAAATGTTATCAGAAATAAAAGCTGTTTCAGTGTTCTGGAGTTGTTCCATCTTGCATTATTCCACCAAATATATATGTTAGGAACCCAGTTAAAATGTTTTGCAAGTTCCTTACTGGGCTACAACAGGATTAAATATCCAGGTTAAAATATCTTTAATGAAAATGCTACAATGACTTTAATTTAGCTTCACAACAAACCTAGATATTTCTCAATTTTCTGTGCACTAAGGACACAAGATACAGTTGGGCCAGGTAACAGGTATGGTTTAACCTTACAGTTCAGTGTGTTTAGCTCTGTAACGCCTGTGGGCACACAGCAAACAACTGCGCTGCTGCTCTCCTGACAAAATGTACGCCAGCTCAGATACGATTATTAAGTACATGTGGTTTGAAAAGGAAACACAGCTTTTACAGTGAAGAGTTGCTTGTACCAATTAGTCTCTCATATGTTGAAGCCACTTTTGTGATTCGGTTACATAATAGGAATGTTCCTTTTCAGATGTGTCCTACATGTAAGATCACCACAAAACTGATGCGAAATGGGAAGTGAGGAAATGAGGGAAAAAAGCTTTCAGCCCCAATACCTTCAAGATTTGAAAATCCTTTTTCTATATTTTGCATTACACCAGACTATTAAATTATTTTAAAGGAAATTTAATTATATCGAGTGCATATTTCAGTTGTAGTGGAATGTTACTGCACATTTGCATGTACTAGTGACTACACTAAAGTCTGCTGTTAAGTGTTCTTGTAGAATAAATCAGTTGCTGTTCTGTTTGCTTGCCATCTCTCTTCTTAAAGATGGCAAATTAAAAAAGCCAAATCTGTGAGGGTCTAATTGTTATTGAGACTTTAAAGAGCACACAGGGAAGTATTTGAAAATGGTTTTTATGTGAAATACTACTGGAAGATAATGTATTTATACAGCTTCTACTGTTCTACCATCATTGCATATGAAAAATTTCAGGAAATTTATTTTTACAATCAGCTTGCAAGATAGGAAAACTCATTATTCCCATTTTACACATAAGCAGTTAAAACACACCAAGACTAAGCAACATGCCATGTTACGGAGAAATGTGGAACTGAACTTTTGTCTTCCAAATCACACACTAACACTCACATCATACAAGCCTAATTACTTTTTTTTCTACAGATAAATAACAACCAGACTAACCAAGTATATTTAAAGGTTCAACTGCAGAAATAATCTCTCACACAGAACGTATTCCTGTTGTATTTTTGAGATTTAACAATTCTTCAACTATCTTTTCCCATTAACTTAAACCATCCCAAACAATTACCTAAATCTACAAATGAGGCCAAGCAAAACCATCTTAACTATGAGTCAACATTACAAACTGACCATATAACTCAGAATGAGGGTGTTAGCCTTTCTAAATGATTGAATTGCGAGTTCAAGTTCAGATGTCCTTTGATTGTTCCCTCAAAAATGATGCACCATATGTAAATATTTCACTTGCTCACGCACAATTTATCACTTATCTATGTTCTTCTGTAAGAATAACTCGTGCTGTTCATTATGACTCCCCCAATCACACATGTGAATCAATGCAAGTAATGTTATTGCTAGCAGTTTATTGATTAAAACGTTATGCAATACAGAGTGAAGAACTGATTCCAACAAGATCCCAATAGAAGACGTGCCTTGTTTAGAGGTGTATTGACATCCTTTCATTTGCCAATTTCTAATCCAGTTAGAATGCCAGATTGATCTTGTATCATTATTTTTAAATAAAATTGTTAGATAGTACTATGTCAGGCCTCACAGAATTCTGTACATCTTATAGTAACAATATTAGCTTTCATCAGCCAAAGTTTTAATCTAATAAAGATGGATGTACAGTTAAATGAATATTGATTGGTATATGTTACACCTCTCTCCTTTACTTCTGTACCAATAGGGACCCACATCAGCATTTCCATTACTTCACCTGGGAATGATGTCCAGGACAGGACATAATCACATCAATAATTTTTGTTAATGTTAAATACTTGCTTACAGACAAAAGTAAGATATTGAAATTCAGCTAAATTTTAAAAAGGGGGAAAAGATCTAAATAAGAGCTTGCTGGACTAAAGACTTCTGAATGTTGGCTTCTAATTCTGAACTACTTTCCCTGTTTCTCCAGGAACTTAAGACATGCCTCACACAAGGAAGACAGGCCAAGATTTTGGTCATTGTTGTCAAAGTAATTTCTGATGCTGTATTTGCTAAAATGGTGCAAGGAATTGTCTGAAAAGGGAAGAAAGAAAGAAGAAAGAGGAGGCAGAAAGAGGGAGAACAACTTACTTTAAGTTTCCCCTTCCTATGTAAGTAGAAACATGAGGCTTCAACAGTTTGGGTTGTAGGCTGGTCAGTCTCCCCAGTCATCTAGCTCCAATCCCACTGCCATGGGCAGTGGCACTTTCCACTAGACTAGGCTGGTCAAAGCCCCATCCGACCTGGTCTCAAACAATTCCAGGGAGGGGGAATCCACAACTTCTCCAGGCAACTTGTGTCTCACCACTCTCACAGGAAAGAATTTCTTCCTGATATCTCATCTAAATCTACCTTCTTTCAGTTTAAAACCCTTACCTCCTCTTGTCCTATTACTACACTCCCTGATAAATAGTCCCTCCCCATCTTTCCTGTGGGCCCCCTTCAAGTACTGTAAGGCCGCAATAAGGTCTCCCTGGAGCCTTCTCTTCTCCAGGCTGAACAACCCCAACTCTCTCAGCCTGTTCTCACAGGGGAGGTGCTCTAGCCCCTTGATCATCCTCATGGCCCTCCTCTTGAGCAGGTCTATGTCTTCCTTATCCTGGGGGCCCTAAAGCTGAACACAGAACAAAACCTCATCTATTTCTACTGCAGAGAAAATTATATATTTTGCACAAACTGTTCTACCTATTCATAAAAAAGCATGTATTAAAAAATGAGCCAAAATTAGTACAAATCTGAAATCAGTATTTTACTGGCAAATACAGAAACAAAAGCTAATCCAGATGTGTTTTCATGCACATCTGGTTTGCCTGGGCAGAATCTGAGATGCTCAAGCAGACCTGGAACATGAAACTCAAGTATACAAAACTCGAGTGTGATTATCCGCAACTTAAAGTAAAACATTCCTTTTTTTTTTTTTAAAAAAAAAAGGTAGTTTAAAAAAAAAAATAAATTACAGCTTTAATTTGATACTGTAAATCTTTCAACTTCTTTTTGTGCTAAGTAGTGTCTGTTTCCACCAAGAAGGACAAACTTAAGTATTAACTGTTTACATAACATAAAGGTTTGAAGAAGGAATCTCTAATCTATGCAACTAAATCCTTCCCAGACAACAGAATGAGTATCAAGCTACTTGTTGGATAGTGTTGGATTCAAATCCATCCAATTTAATAACTATACATTTGTGAGAACTTTGAAGGGACCTCTAAATATATATTCACATTTTCACCAGGCGTAACAGCAACTGTAGCTGAAGACAGGAATGAGAATATGCAGGAGAAACAACTCTGCAGACACCAAGGTCAGTGAAGGAGGTGGAAGAGGGGATCCAGGTGCCGAGCAGAGATTTCCCTGGTGAAGACCACGGTGAGGCAGGCTATCCCCCTGCAGCCCACGGAGGTTAACAGTGGAGCAGATCCACCTACGGCCCATGGAGGACCCCACATCACACCAAGTAGATGTGCCTGAAGGAGGCTTTGACCCTGTGGGAAGCTCACACTGGAGCAGGCTCCTGGCAGGACTTGTGGACTCGTGAAGAAAGGAGCCCACACTGGAGCAGGTTTACTGACAGGACTTGCTACCCCGTGGGGGACCCATGCTGGAGCAATCTGTTCCTGAAGGGCTGCACTCTGTGGGAGGCACCCATGCTGGAGCGGATCATGAAGGACTAGAGCCCATGGGAAGACACCAACATTGGAGAAGTTCATGGAGAATGGACTCCTGTGGAAAGGACTCCATGCAGGAGCAGGGGAAGAGTGTGAGGAGTCCTGCCACTGAGGGGGAAGGAGCAGTAGAGACAACATGTGATGAACTGACCACAACCCCCACTCCCCGTCCCCCTGCACCACTCAGGAGGAGAAGGTAGAGAAAAATCGGCAGTGAAGTTGAGCTCAGGAAGAAGGGAGGGTTGGGGGGAAGGTGTTTTTGAAGATTGTTATTTTTCTCATTATACTACTCTGATTTGATTGGTAATAAATTAAATTAATCTTTTCCCCAAGTTGAGATTTGCCTGTTACAGTAAATTGGTGAGTGATCTCTCCCTGTCCTTATCTTCACCCATGACCCTTTAATTATATTTTTCTCTATCCTTGCCCAGGTGAGGAAAGGAGTGACAGACAGGCTTGGTGTGGATCTGGCATCCAGCCAGGGTCAACCCACCACAGACTGTTTATATGCTGCTGCTTATAGTGATAATTTTCAATATATCATCACAGCATCTAACAAACACATAGAAAAACAATTTCCTTCATATATTTGAACTGACAAAACATTGAAACATTAAATACATTATCTGAAGCAAGTTATTACTTAAGCGTTAAGATAATGAGACAGTCAAAATACTGGAAAATTATAATCTCATCACAAATCAGATCACAATGTATCTTGGCTAATTAGCAGCAGAAAAGCAGTAATAAATCACTTGTATTTCTTTTTGTCCATTAAATCAGCTTTCAACATATTCTAAACAGTTCTAAATAAGAAACCACTGCTTCTCACTAATAAAGAGTTGTTAAAATACCAAATTTCGATTGTTTTAAAGTGTTTAGTCTTGGAAAGCTCTATAGAAAATGAGAAAGTTTTTTTCTGAGGGGTGGAGCAATGGATATTTTCAGAACATACATTCATAGCATTTATCTAACATACCTAAAAATTGTGCTGGTATTCAATAGCTAAAGATACCACAGATAATACCTTCCAAGCACTTTGAGCCTTAACTCAAGTGCAGGTCCCCAGGGCAGCATGAACATTCACTCAAAGTTCAGGTCTACGACAAGGCTGGTAGTTCTGCTGTTCGCAGAGATACTGTGTTTCTCAAACCTTCCCAAACTGGGGGTTCTCAAATAAAATTATGACTAAACTTCTGCTCAGTCCAACATTTGGACATAATCCAGGGAGTCCATTTTCAGCAGTTGTCCTATGTATTTGTTTCATTGCACGGCTGCAGACTGGTGACTTGATTACCTCCTTGTTATTCCATAATACCATTTTTCAGACTTCCATTCTCATTTACTGCTTTTTACGTGACAGTACAGAAGATGAGGCAGTAGCCTCTCAAGGGCAGAAGAACTGTTGTCTTCTGCCACATTCACCCACTGATGAGCTGCACTGCTACGGATGAAAGCACAAAGTAACATATGTTGGTGAATCTGGGAAAGCTGAATGAGTAACAGTTGATGCTGATGTTGGGGAAAAAAGTACCTATGAATTTAATTCAGACTCTACAGGGTAAGTAGTAGATCAGTGACACTTCTTACACAGACAAGATATCATTTAGTTGAGGATGGGAATGTTCAGAGGAGAACTATGAGTGTTAAAAAGCCTAGTGAAAGTGGTTGTGGTAGAGAAACAGTGAGAGAAAACATTTTCAGTCTGTGTCACACTTCACTTCCTTCACTTCAGCTTCATGCCCTTTTTCACCAGAGCGCCTGCCACATGAGATGTACTCATGAGGGGAAAGTCCCTAACCTGAGACGATCTCTGTGTCAGGAAAGACAAGAGACTAATGAAAGAGGAACAAAGATGATGACTATTGCTTTTCAGCAAAGCGAATGGCAACACTTCACAAGGTTGAGTCAGAGCACTGACATGTTTTCCAGGGCATGCAGCTCCCTCTCCCACTGCTTCCTATGCAGAGATACCCCCCCAACAACAATAAATAAATAAAAATCAAATGCAGAAAACTGCTCAGTTACCAATTCAAAGTAGCAACTGCCTCCTGAAATTAAATAAAATAGTCAGACTTGCCACCCTTCTCCTTGTTAGTTCTGGGTTCCTTCCCCTGAACAACAATTTTTCCTCAATTTGCTTTCTTTTCAGTCACTTCTAGTCCAAGCATCCCCAAGTCTCCAAAGTGGCTTTATTTTACTTTTCTTCTTGCCATAGAGCTGATGCACCCCAGAAGACCTTATTTACGTCTGTAAATTATAAAGACCCTTCAAAGGGTTAGCAGCGGATGGGGAATGAATGGTGGCTGGGGAACTCTGAAGAGGTGAGCAGTGCTGAAAGCAGAGGAGCAATTGAACAGATGATTCGACAGTGTAGGAGAAAATCCTTTATTTCAGGCTTTTAAGCTGTGCTGAAAAGGGTACGGTTGCCTCCTGCAAAGGAGCTCTCTGGGGAACAGCTCATTGTACTAGGAGTGGGAAACATGGAGGCAGGGGAAGTATGAGCTCAGATGCAGAGACAATGAGCACAAGGCTCCTTCCAGAGTGACTCATCCAGCCTCTGGGACAGAGGAAACCGACCACTCCATAAATCAGCGTCTTTTGCTAACTATCCAAGTAGTGGCACTTGGCAGTGGGGAAAGCAGCTGTTCACTGCTTCTAACAGCTCATGGAATGGTGCTGGCAAGCAGCAGTTAAATAGAGGTTCGGGGGGAGATGACATTTGG
Source organism: Eurystomus gularis (assembly GCA_013400335.1). Classification (NCBI taxonomy): domain Eukaryota; kingdom Metazoa; phylum Chordata; class Aves; order Coraciiformes; family Coraciidae; genus Eurystomus; species Eurystomus gularis. Next base: position 164,192 of record VZZY01021142.1, on the reverse strand, counting down.
TGACAAGCCAAGAAGGAAATAGTAAAATAAGATACTTAAAGGAATTAATTTGCCTTGGCATAAATAATAGGCAACTGGATCAAAGTAATGCTCCAATAACTCTAAGGTACTGCTAGCACAAAGGAAATTTTTTCAAACCTGTAGGCCACTGAACATTTTTCTTGTAAGGAAGAGTTCATTTTTACATCATTTCCGTGGCAGTAATGCAGCTTTCTCATAGCAAAGCCCAATCTATTATTTAATAGAAAGGAGAGAGAGATTTTGGAAAAACATTCTTTTTCACATAGTTACTAGATTTTAGGTAATAAAATTACATGGAAACTAATTGCGAAAAAAACTTAGCATTTATTCCTCACCTTTATTATTTTCAGCATGGTAATACTTAGGAGTCCACAAGGAGGAGTCCCTTTTCTCATGAGCATTGTTGTCATCTCCTGCTTTGAATGGTAAAGAGGTTCTACACTGATGGAAGGCAAATAACACATCAGAACACTGAATTATGTGATGCACCAAATATTACACTTGTTTCACTATCAATTAATCAAGGCAAATGGTTTGAGAATAAGATTTTTTTGGAAGTGGCTGCTTTCAAAGCTTCTCTTACAGCCTAGCACTTACAGATGTCTCTTCTAAGCAGTTTCTCTCATGTCCCTCTAGCTTCAGAAGAATTGTAAAAAAAAAAGAAATAAGATCGGTTTTGTTTTATATTGACTGTTTTTATTTGTTATCTTCTAAAAAATATCAAGGATACAACCTAAAGTAGCAGAAAGTTTTGCAATTACATTAACCAAACAAATCTGATGTAGAAAACCAAGCCAAGAAAGCTCCTTCTAGATGATGAGAGTCAGACTGGATCATTTGTAGCTTTATCTATCACCTCTGGCTGCATGTAGACCCCTGCAACCCAGCCGCATGTGCAGCAGCGCTCAAGGAGGGCCAGGACTACTGACACTTGAAGTTCACTGCTTCTACAACCACCAGGAGGACTCAGGTGCCAGCTGGAAGTGTTTGATTCCCTATGATCTTCTTTCACATATGGAGAGCTGAAGCAAAGGACAAGTGGGTTTCCTACTACATCATTTGTTCTGAAAATCAGAAATCCTCTCCCTCCCAGATTCTTACCATAAAAATAATTTAAAAAAAGAAAGTGAGAGCTTACTTTGCAAGTCATCATCATTCCGGAGGAATTACATTCAGTCATTTCAGAGGTGAGTAAATATTCCGAAAACCATTTAACTGTTTTTTTGTTGGAAAAAGACAAAGAACAGCAGGCAAAAAAAAAGAGAGCCAAGAGCTCCCTCTGCTCTTTAATCTTTCCCATGAAATGCAATTTCCTTTGCACAACTCAGATAACTTACAAAAAACAGAGACTACTGCTTTAGAAATAGAAGCCTGTGGCTAATGAACCCAAGTAATCTTGGGTGAAACAGCCACAGTTACAGATAAATGAACAACTGTCTACTGATGTCCCATCCCTGAAACCAAGAGAAACATTCCTAATCGGAATATGAAATATCTAATCCTTTTCAGAAAAACTTCGTAAGATAGCCTTTTTTTCAGGAAGAGAACTCACAAGACCAGTGAGAAATTTTTCATGGTCTGGGAAAAATATTTCTTCAGCTTTGACACTCTGGAAAAACTCTAGCTGTTTTAGTAAGCACAAGATGAAAATGAAAAATAACCCCGAAACAAACAATCTCATTTTTAGCCTTTCACACATTCTCAGTGCTCAAATTTCTTCTACCATGAGTAGAACTGCCTTGAGAGGATGAGCAGCAGTGTCTGAAACCATGGAAACTGTAGTTTGCCTGTTTTTCTTAAGAGTTGGGCAACAGGCCCTGTCTGAAATGTAGTTTCCACAAGGTTTTGCAATTAGAGAAGTCAAGTACAAATGCAGCAAGTTAGGGTATAAAAATAAACCACATTTCATACCTCATCCTAAGAGTTTCTGAGTTATTATGAAAGTGTTTTCAAAACCACGCTTTGAGACTGAAATTACCGAGTTATCCAATTTTCTGACCAAGAGTGCTTGCAAATTAAAGAAAAGCAGGATAAAGAGTAGTACCGGTGTGGCACAGGTACTTTGCAAGACAGAAATTATGTACCTTCATTTTTTGGTATTTGATGTCTTATTTGAAATAAAACTTTTATTGAGATGTTATAGAGCACGAATCCAGTTCTGCAGTTTGCATGGATGAAGACACATGCAGACTGATGGAAAAGAGGAGCTATGGACAAAGCCTTTTAAGACAAAATCCATCATGGCTGTTGACTAGAATCTCCCCCTGCCACCCATGCAGAAACTGGTTAGATGTTCAGAATGGGGTCCCACAGAAAAGATATCAACTATCAGAAAACTACTGCAGCAACCTACATTTTCAGTTGTCAAAACTGCAAATAAATCCTGCATTACCTTTTGCCCTGTCCTTCAACTTCCTACTTTGAATTCCACAGAAGAGAGGGCAAAGATGGTAGAAAAGATCAGCTATGACCTTCAAAGTACTATGGTTTATTGCACAGCTTCTTCTGCTCCTCTTTACACCCTCTAACATGCAGCAGCTGATAGAGGGTAAGGAAGATTCAGCTACAGAAACTAGAGAAGGAAGTCCATTTTCTGCTATATCCACAGACCTGAAAGTCCTTCCTCAGGCATACTTTGCTGTGATATGCACACAAGACTCACCAGTGTAAGCGTGGTGACAGTGTCAGATTGAACAATTTCTTCCCTTTCGTACTGTTTCTTCATACTTTACAGCTTTTTAGTATGAGGACCGTTCTTTTGTTTCTGATTGTACCTGAAACTTGTTAGTCTATTGTGGACCCAGTAAGCACTCCACTGTAATAAGAATGGATAGCAGGAGAAAAAGATCAGGTCGCCACTTCCTAATATCCTTTGACTCTGTTAATGCTTTGAAACTCATGGTTTTGTGGATAGTACTGCAGTTTCTTTTCCTCTCAAGAACAGGAGACATATAGGTGTATAATTTGCTGACCCACTAGATCCAAGAGCCCAAAAAAAGGGAAAGTGGTAAACTGGATACCCAAACCTACAAGGCAGCAGAGCAGCATTACAGCCTTTCTTTCCACAACATGACTACTGTACTCTTCTCCCACAGACGTAAGTCACATGGTATCTGTTCCCATCAGTCAGCCCCAAGATCAAGAATTATGCCTCGCATTTCCAGTACTATAGAAAGTCTTCTGTGGATAACTTCTACTAATCCCTAAGTAAATTTATAGCAAAAAAAGGAAAGTATATTTGAGGTTTATGAATACGAAGTTATTGCTTCACTAAAGACAAGAGCCAGAAGAACAAAGATAGCATTTTGCTGAAGTACAAATGAATAAAGAAGACTTTTTAAGAAGCTCTGCATGAGTAGGATTATAAGCATTACAAAGCTGAAGGTTTACTTTGAATCATGGTAAAGTGCAACAGGGAGCAGATCTACTGAAGAGAAGAAAGTGCACAAGACAAACACAAACATAATCACCACACATATTCCTAAAACCATTTATTTCTATAACACCATGCATGGCAGTTGTGCTTATCTGTAAAAATGCTTACATGTAACTTAAAAATTTATGCCAAAGGTATTACTACATCAGTGCTGGATAGAAGAATTATTCGATTCCCTGACTTGTTCATTAGAGAGGTAAATGTCACTCTGCTAGAACAGAGGCAATAGCCATTAAATCTTCGCACAGACAGCCCCCCTTGTCAGGTAGAAACATACTGGAAAAACACGCAGCTGAAGACTCGGAAAACCGTGTTTGAACTGATGTATGAGAAGCTGATTTTCAGACCACAGCAAGTGAAAGCAACAAAGAAAACACCACTTCCCCTCTTCCAGCATTTTTACTGCTGCCCCTTCACTGAATTTTTAGAAGATGCAGCAATGGTATAGGGTATTTCCTTTCACGTATTCATCTTAGAGTCAGCATAATAGACCTCTTGGTCTGCTGGAATAAATACCTTGCAATTTACCAGAGATGTTCACTTACATTCCTTAGCTGACCAGACCTTAAGTGCAAAAGTTTGGAATTTTCACTTTTAGTCCCCAAAAGCCTAACAGACAAGGCAAAGAACATGCTTGGTTTCTCTTTTCTTTTAAATAAAGCAACATCTTCAGGAGAAAAACTGTTCACAGGCTCAAAATATCAGCAAAGATCCAGGAACAGCGAGAGAGACTTGCATTCAGACACTGACCTACTTCCTATTATAGCTTTCCTCATAGCTGAAGAACACACAGCGTTTCTTTAGTAAAACTGAAATGCTGTGGCATATGCTTCTGTAGACAAATATAATGCTGACAGGTAATGCAGTAAACTGAGCCACACCACTTCTTCCTCCTGTGAAAGCCCTTTAAACATTGGTATTACATTATTCACTGGGATAATGATTGAATACTTTATAAATGGGACAGAAAGTCAATCATTCCACTCATTCACCATCACAAGCAAGAGTGTAAGATCAATGTATTTTATAAATACTTGAACAAAAAAACAAACAAGAGAATTAAGTTTGTAATTTCTTAACACTTTCCAGAGCTGCTAATGTATGTTCTGTAACTCACACAGGCTATTTATAGAGGTGAGCTTCTGCACAGCATTCTTAGAAAATCGTTTTTATTAACCCTCAGATACCATGTTTGTTAAAGCCTTGAGGATGTGTTACAATTAATAATTGGTGTGAAATTTGAATTTCAACAGTGGTTTTTATTACCCAGATATAAAATGCTGGTTGACACTTTGTGATTAAGATGAAATCCTAAGTATTATTTGATTAAAATCAACAAAAGAGCAATAAAAGCTACCAGCCCTAAATACCCCAGTGTTAAATGCAACACGTCTCCTAGTCACTGGGATGTGTAGTGGGCATTCTTGTTGCACAGCATGGCTCTGACTTCCAAACAAGCAAATTTAAAAGATCAGGATTTATTCTGAAGCAAAGTAGTATAGGTTTAATATTAGATACCTTTTTCTTCAGTTTGGAAATGAGCACTATTGCTAACATTCATTACCTCCATTTTCATTTGCAAAAAAAATAAATGTTTGGGTTTTCTTTGTACAGCAGAGCATATCTTAGTTGTGCTGTGAAAAATAACACAAATTCCGTGGAGATCCGTTTGTCAGTTTATCCTAATTCTTACAGTAAAACATATTTATTGTTTTGTTGACTATATGCAACACATTAAATCTACTCGCAGTTGCTAAATTCAGGATTATCTGTAGATGGAAGAATGCCTGAAAAATGAAATTATTCTAGAATGTGCTACCAAATCTCTTTAAATAATGGAAATGTATATTCCTTAATTATTATGCATTTCCAATGGACAACTCCTCTATTTTTAAAGAGATTAATTCATAAAATATATGTATAATGTTTAGGGGTGCAACTATTAAATCTAATTAAAGTGACCTTACCAACAGTTTCGTTCTGCAAATTCACACCAGCCTTTTAAAGTTAGAGCATAGTTAAATGGATTTAGTAAAGAAACATGCCAGAGGGAGGTTTTCTGTTAGCCTTCTAAAAAAATTCTGTGAATATTTTTTGAATATTTTAACAGTTCATAAAAATCTGCAATAGCATTTTCTGCTGTACCTTGCTAAACCCGCACTTAGTCATGTATATTATAATACAAAGGGTAGCACTGAATTCCAATAAACGTCCTCAATAATTAGGGAAAGACAGATGAATAAATGCTTCTGAAAATAGTTTAAGTAATAAAAACAATTAAATGAATGCTAATGCAAAAAAATAAATTGAAATATTATTCAGATTCTTGAATATGAAAGATATTCAGACAATTACTGAAAGATATTCCAATGATAATGAGCATAAGCACATTTTCTCCCACATGAACACTACTCCTGTCTGATGGTGAGGCTATACACAAGTTTCTTTTGCAAAGGTTATCAGAAGCTATCGGAATGGATTATTGATGTACTAAGTTTCTCATATGGAAGCACAAGTAGAACCCAAGTATGAAAATCAGTCACAAGAGCATACAAAATCCCAGACCATATTAGTGATTCTATGCTCCAATACCAATAATTAAAAGTGAGAATTTGCAGAACCTACTGCTTGATCAGCACAGGTAATGAATTATAATTAGAGAAGTATACTTAAAAAGCATTGGTGACAATGACTGGGTAATTTGTAGTTATACTCTCAGAGCTTAATTAATAATTTGAACTTCAACCATGTCTGCCTCAGTATTTGCTAGCTGCAACTGTTATATGATAAGGTTTGGGCAAGAGGAGCAGGCAGTTTGCACCTGTAAATCTAGCCCCCATTGAGACGGTGCTGACACATGCTGGAGCAAGTCCTAGTTTGCACACTAGGATTTAGCCCAGAGCAAATAGCCCTGGCTTAGCTGGCTACAAACATGCAAAGTGAATCCCAGAATAGGCAGGTTCAAGTATACCATTAATCTATTTGTTGCTATGTAGTGGCATTTCAAAAACTTGCACCGAAACATACCTATATAAAAAAGAATCTGCTTTAGAAACTCAGTCTAGATGTATAAATTAGAAGTTAATAGAAGCAGAGAATTGAGCCCTTTTACATTCAGAAGCATTTAAAGAGGTGAAAATATGATTTTATCAGGAAATATTTTGTTTCATTTAGTTCTAAAGACAGCCACAGGGAAACTGATGATAAAAAGCAAGAACAAGTTGCGAGTGAGTAGATGCAAATTTCATTAGAGAAACAGATTCACTACGTGCAAATATCGTAGGTGGTTGTAGATGGGTATTTAGGAAAACGTGCCTTTTTAGCTTTTGCATTCCGAATCTTTTATGTGCTTTTTTTCAGCTAGTCAATACATTTGCTGTAACAACTTCACATCTTATTGTTGCTTTACAACAAACAAATAAGAATACCATGATTTGGGGACAAATACCCACAGGCATATGGTAGTATGATTCACGTGAGGACCAGAGAATAACTCAGAATCAGTGGTAGCTGTAACTACTCTGGTGGCCCTCGTGGGTTTGGAAACTACTCAGGAAAATTTAAAGTTGGAGTCATCCATCAGCATCATGCTGTAAAAGAACTGTAATTTCTGTAATAAAATCAGTCAGAGGCCAATTCAAAGTGGCGTAATTCCAATCCAAAATGAGCAGGGAGTCAAGCTGATGGTGATGCAGCTTGTGATGGCCAGAAGAATGGAATTTATATATCTGCATAGAAAAGATGTTTTCACACTTCATGTTTTCTTTTATTTTAAGCGTGACAATATTATGTATTCAATTTTTAGAGGTATGCAACTTGGACATGACCCCAGTATGAAATTAGAAAAGAAAAAAGGAAATCTATATCTAACAGTTCACTTTTAAAGGGTAGATATTGCTGATACTACAACTAGCGTAATCCATGTTATAATGATTATAAATCTCAATGGAATAGTCTGACCATTATTATTGTTTCAAAGGAAATTTAATAGCAGTAGGAGCCATGCAGAAAATAATGACTCCAGGAATAAAGTAAGATAAATAATTCTTATTTTTTGTACTTTAATTTTCTTTTTATATACCTGGCTTGAAATACTGTAGGTAAGGTATAATCTCTGACACCCTGTCTGGTGAAAGCACCTCTCCTTTTGAATTCTGATGACAGGAGATGAGATGGTGTCTAACAGAATCCAACACCACACCAGCTACGAACAGCTCCTTGCTTTTATGGAGAAGTAGTGAGAGCTTTGTAAACAAGCTTTAAATGTTAAGTATCAACGTCCAAAAATAAACGCTTATCTATTCAGAAACAACAACCAAAAAAGCTTTAAAAAGAAAAATAATTTAAAGGTTTATTTTTAAACAGTTATTTTTAAAGTGATCAGCCTTGACATCAGAACATTCTTCTGTCACCATAAGAAAAGGGAGTTTAATTCCACAGGATCAAGCTGCTTGCTTTACTTTGAGTTCCATAATTCTTCCTTTCCAAACTTAACAAAAGCTACCAGAGTGTAAATGCTCAGCAGTAATTGACTTAAACATCTAGAGAAAATAACAATTAAAAAGGTACAAAGGGTTCCCTGCTGTACAAATACATTAAAGTAAGTAAATATGAATTCTGCATAAATGAATTTTTAATACCTTCCCTCTTTGAAAAGAACTCTTTTATTCTGTATACACAAGCATCACAAACTGTTTATGAAAACAACTGTTTTGAAAAGTAAGTAAGACACTGGCAAAGAGTGCGTTGTGCCCTACTTCTGTGGCTGATCTAATAGCTGATCATTCACTTCCGTACTTTGTGGTTTCACTCCTTTAGCTCAAGCATTGCAGTGGGTAGACTGAAGGGTCACCTTCAGGGAGATTGTATTCCGATAACTTATTTCAGTGTTTGTAATATCCAAAGTGGAAATACTGATGGACAATAGCATGTGATGACATATGTTAACCATGGGAGGAAACTTTATTAAAGCAGGGCATGCCATAAGGAAATCTGGCTTCAATTTCTGGCTCTGATACAGCTTTTATGTGACAAACCATTTCATCTGCCTAAACTGTTTTTCCCACAATTTAAACGGGGTATTTGTTTACTTTTCCAGATACCGTGAGAATTAATTTATTCATACTTGGGAAATAATTTCAAATTCATAAAATGGGAGCTTCTACTGGACCTTTGCATAAAGATGACCCGTAGACTGGGAATACTTCTCATCACCAGCAAGCAGTCAGGCTCAGATGTATTCACTGCCATTTGAAACCCCTTTCATACAACTTCCTCCAAAACTATTAACAAAAAATATTTATTCCTGGCACACTGGCATTAGCAGTCTTAATTATACCAGTCTTATATGTGAACACAAAAGAATGGTACCCAAATTAAATTTATTACACTGCAACTAGATGGTAAGTATGGCACCTTTGCAGTCACTAGCACAAACATAATAGAGTATTTTGTAACATCCTGAGAATTTCCTATTCTACCACCTATCCCTATTTCATCCCCACAGCCCCAGAGATCCTTTTTTACCTGCTTGGTAAAGACTTAAGGCTCAGATATAAGTTCCCCAACATGTGGTACCCTCCCCTTGTTTCCCCCCACACCCCACAATGGTCTGAGTATAAGCTATGAGTAGTAAAATGTAAAAAAACACGTAACATTTTGAAACTCTCCAGATCAAGGCTAAAGAGACTAAGGAAAAAAAAATATAAAGATATATTTGTGGCACCTAGTGGAAACAGAACCCAAGAACTATCCTGAATCATTGTCAGAGAAAACTGTCTCGGCAAATTCACTGGGGACTGAGTAGAGTACAAAGGTTCCCTACGTGCATATCCCATCAACCAAAAGCAAGATGGATTTGCTCATTAAATCATAAATTAGTTATCAGTAACTGAGCTCTCAAGAAAACACAAATTAAAACAATGACCTTTGAAACTCAGAATATACCTAGTTTAACAGCTGCTAAAGAGTAGGAAACATACAAAGAGGCTTACTGTCAAGCAGGCAAAATTACAGAAACTAATAGTCTGAATGGCTGAAGCAATTCTCCTGATACCACAGTTAGGTGCTGCTACAAGAGACAGTTTAATCCTAGATTAATTTTTATTCCAAATAATTGGAAGAAAGCTCTTGATAACAGTCTTGCATTCCTGGCAAGAATCCAGATGGTCCCAGGTAAAGTATTTATCATTCACATGGCACTTCCACTATCTAGTTAGAAGAAAGCATGACTATTTTAATCGACTGGGATTGTATTTCTTACCAGCAGTATTACATTCATGTAAGATTAGAAGCTGAAACTAATGTAAGTTGGTATGATTTAAGAAGGAACCATATGTTCTCCTTGTAAAAAAATAATCTAAATATTTAAAATTATAATCCTTAAAGAAAACAAACTAATTCTGAAAACAAACAAACAAACTTGTAGCCTAAATGAAATTTCTTTTTTTCTCTCCAATCAGGTACTTTTTAGAAAAGTGAGACGATTCAAATCAGTTTACTCGTATTTCATTATCTTGAAAGACCTTGCTTTTTTGCCACTGGTTAACAGCACATATGTGGACAGATCTGTTTGTGTTCCTTATTTGTTCATCTGTCTAAACGAAGACCAAAAAGAACTTGCCATAGTTCCAGTGTGTATGAGTTTTAGCCAGTTTGCCATGAAATATGGGTTCAAATCTGTCGCTGCTATTCCCCATGCTCCCTAAAATAGTAAATAGCAAGAAGTGTGAAAAGAACAAAGTGCTTCCTGAAAAAAGGCCAGCTCTGGTGCAAATCCAACGCTGTTAAATTATGGAGTGGCAGTAATGAAGTACAGATTGTCACCTGCTGCTCTTTCATTCTCAAAAACTGAAAACAACAATTAATTAACCCTAAATTAGAAACGGATGTTCCAATCACTGAAAGGTTGCAAATACACACAGCACAGAGAAGGCCAATCAAAAACATCAGCACAAGATGGGATCCTACAAGTTGCTGCTGCTCTAAGGAAACAAAATGGTGTTTCTTCAGAAGGAAACAATGGCTATGAGCAGCAGAGGTGTCACAAGATATGCACTAATAGATGCCAGTGTAACTGCTTATCAGGACTGAACGACAAAAAAATAATCAACTCTTTTTACAAACTGCAGAAGACAGGGAGATACAGAATGCTCAGCAGGATAGTTCTCCCAAAAAGGTCTAGACCATTGAGCCCAAATGGAGACCATGATGATGGATATATCTCTTTATCTTTTTTGTCTACAATTAAGACCTACAAATCCAACACAGAGTATTCCCTATGCTGCTCTTTGGTTTCTTTGGTTAAAAAATATTTTGGATTCTGTCTTATATTAATGATGGTTTTTAATTAGTATTTTATGCACAAGTGGGAGTACTGTACCTGTAAGGTACACTGGTCAAAACTCCTTTTCCTGTGCAGAAGCTGGAGGCACTGTCTTTGAGAACTCAGACAACCAAGGAAGCAGACCTCTGCGAGGTGTCCTGCTCTGAAATATCACCAAATAACCCTAATAATCCCAAAATGAAAAGATAATTTCACATCTATACTCAAAATACTTTACAAAACATATTAATATCTTCATATGTTTATCTTATCCAGCTCAGACCACTAGAATTCTAAAGAAAAGAAGAAATCATTGGCTGTGTATTTATTATGTTTGCAAAATGTGATGGGACAGCCTTTATCCAAAGGATGATGTTGGACAACCTTCACCATGCTGTGAAGCATCAGCAGCAGGTCAGGTCACCATAAACTTTGAGTTTAATCTGCATACACTCCTTCCAGTGGGAAATATACTTAAGGGATCCATACAACGATGGAAGTGGGCCAGGACCTGATTGTAAAAGCTGGGATTGGATTCAGTTTAAGAAGCACACTCATTCATTCCTAATGCCCTTCCCTAATGTCTTTCCATTATGTTTTCTATGTCTTTACCATCAGTCCAAGTTATTGCCATGGTATAATAATTAGAAAAAAGAAGGACCTCAAATCCTTCAGCTGATGTTCTCCTGCCTTGGATTCTAAACAGAGCAAGAGATTCTAATTTTAATTCAGTGAAGTAGAATTCATATAAAACTTCAAACACTTAGTTTAGAGTTACTTAACCATATCAAATGCTTAATCTGCACCTAACAGAAAAAGTCCAAAGGATAGTCTTGGTGTTAAAAAGAAAATGGAGTAATTTAGAGAAAAAAGTACTAGAAACCTGTTACAGTCTGGAGAGTTTTTTTTAGGATGTGGCAATGCTGGGTAATGGGGATTAACCTGCAGATTTTTCCTCATTAAATCACCTGCTTTTGAAAATTCTGTCATTTACAGAGCTTTGTCACCTAGTAAACTCCCCCACTGTTTACTAAGGGGTTAGAAAAACCCTAGATGACTTATATAATTTTAATTCTTTCTAAAAATTTCCAGATTCTTAGCAATTCATTGAAGTTCTCCTTAGCTTTCAGGGCTGTGCATGCTGCCAATTGGTGTTTTGGAATACTGAAGAAAAATAAGATAAATACACCATCATTTTGCTACTTTCCTTCCATAGAGTATATACATCTGAAAAAGACCATATTAATAGATTTTTCCTTGTTTCTCAATGTAACATTCTTCGACTTTTTTCTCTGAAAAAAATACCAGTACATCGGCAGCCAAATTCTCATGCATGATCTAGATGTAACAAATCCTTATATAGGCAATATAGGGGAAGAAAAAAGTCAGGGAAATACTTCATTTTTAAGCTTTTGTTGATTACAACAAATGACAAAGTTTTGAACCAGTGCAAAAATAGTACCTAAGTCTTGGTTTGTTAGAACAACAAACTCCTAAACAATTATATGTCTTCTGAGTGCCTGAGCTAGTGATACCATCAGCTGAGAATCTGATGACTCAGAACACTGTCAATTTTGTTTGTCGACATTGTTAAGCTCATTACCCTATGTCACCAACTTCTGAGTAGTTTATCTACAGTAAGCCCAAAGAATGCGAACTTTACTATTCAAACTTAGTTGCTATGCCCAAATATTTAGGAAGAAATGTCAAGTTTCAAACACGCTAGAGTACTTCCCATAATTTAAAATGAGCCCTACAGCTGGAGGCAATATAAATTCATTACCCAAAGTAGAATTACTTGCATGAAAGACATCTTATGTCATATGCAATGCAGTGGGTCTGGGCTGACCCATCTGAGCAACTATTGCCTTGTCCCAAACGCAGCTGCTCAACAGGCTCTGCTGGCTGCAGTGGAGTGAAGAGAGGGAGCCCAGCTGCTCCGCTGTCCTGAGAGCGCTGTGACTCCCGCTGGAAGCCTCCGCTGGCTTATGGCACGTGCTTTCCTACAATGACTTGTTTCCTACTTCACCACATAGCCAGACTAGCAGAAGGCCAGTGCAGAATCTGGGAACCAAAGAGTGTTGCCACCTCCCTTAGGTCATCAGAGAGCTGTGGATGAAAACCAGAGATGTTCTCCTCCTGCAACACCCTGGGTTCTGCCTGCTTCTTGGTTTCAATAATGTTGGCTTTGCACTGCTGGGCTAGCTATCCTTTGTTGGGGTCTTCAGAGTAACTCCCCTTCCTTTCATATTTTCTGCAAAAAGTAAGACAAAACATGGCAGAGTAAGTATGTCAAAATACACGCTTAACCTTTTGGTAAGAGGAGTATGTTCAACCCTCAGGCTGCAAACCATGAGCATCACTGTAATACATGCTTCACTGATATATGTGATAATGTTCTCCCTATGCATCACTATTTATTGTAGCTGGGGAAGAGGAAGAAGCTAAAGTAATCCATTTAAAAGGATTGCATATTTCTTTCAGCTGCTGATTTTCCCGACAACTACTAATTGAAATACTTCACGGTCCTGTTCTTTTTATGTAAAATATACTCCCAAACACAATATCTTTCTTCTTCAGCCTACTCATTTATTTTATATACATGGACTATTACAAACTTACGTCTTCCTAGTACCTCACTATTTTCTCTACCAGAGTAATTTATGGTGAAAAGCAAGGTTGTTGAGGTAACAGGGATGGGGAAGCTGGACAGATGAGTATGAATTGTATATCTACACTTTCACATTTTCCTCCATAGCCACCCCCCAATCACCCTCTCAATTTTCTAATCTTTGTTTCTCTTAAAAAATAAATGTCACGCATTTTTCATCAAGTAGTATAGAAAGAAACTTACCTTTCCACATCCACTTGTCCCTCAGAACACTATCCTCCACAATGATAAACTGACAAATGACGCGTCTTCAAGTAAGGAATCTTCCCTCCCCACTTAAAGTATAGATTTGCATTCTGCCTTTCATCACCTCTAGCCTCCACCAGTGTCAAAAATGATTGACTGGCTGTTGCAATATTAATACTTCCATCTCCTTTTCCATTTGGGTCTTTTGAACCGATGTAAAATGAGATCACAGCCCAATACTGTAGGTGACACATGACATAAACTGCCACATCTCCTGATTTCCTACTTCTGTAATCAATTGCTCAAGCATGTCCTTAGGAAGAGCTTCTCCACATGGACCTGAGAACTGATGCCATCCTTCAGGTAGAGAGTATACATTCTACAAGTCTTCTATTTAATTCCCTTCACTCTCTGCACATTATCTCTGGATAAAGCCACCATCAAATAAACTCAGCTACCATTTCTTGAAGACCACTCAGACATCTGCCATTATGTTAGATATGTTGCATTCTCTGACCAAATCAAATACAAGCTTGTATCTAGCCACCAGCCCTGTCTCCTTCCTTCATCTTTCCAAGCACCACCTTCACCCCATTAGGCAAGCTGATACTTAAGGTGACGGTTTTTTATTTGGGTCTCTTAATTCTTGGTATTTGAATCATATCTAAATGTTTTCTTTGTCAATGCCCCATGACTTCACCAAGCATATTCCCATTTGGGATTGGATTATGCCAATTTTCTATGTCTATTTCTCTGGCCTTTTTCTTTCTCCTTTCTTTATAAAATACAGTTTAAACACTCACAGCTGCTCAGAGTACACCTGCAAGGATCACTTTTCTAAGCTCTTTGAATCACCACGTAACCCTCTTTATAAGTTTCTCCCACTAACACCTGCTCCTCCATCTTATTAAATACAAACTATTGCTCTTCAGTGTTAATTCTATAGCATCCCTTGAGGATTGCCATGCAGAACATATCTCAACCTAATAAAAAAACAAGTGACATTAGCTGTTCCTTGTCCATTTTCTGGCAAATAACTCCTACTCTTTCTCTTTTATTTTTTTACCTGGCATTCCAACCACTGCTGGTAGCGGTCATTGATCATTTAAATCTTCCCATATTCTTTGGCATCATAGGCAGGTATGCTGTATTTGGTTAGGTGCTTATCTGAGGAGGGTTTCATTAAATCTTACTCATTCACCTACCCCTACACTGGTTGCTTTTATTATGAAGCTTTTTCAACTGAAATAAAGACAAGCTATTTTCACTTAAGAAGAAAAAAAAAAGGTCACATTGTAAATGACAGTAAATATTTTAAACCACTTCTAAATCTTGCATACAACACCTTATAACCTTCTAAATGGTTGTTTACAATAAGCTATTCGTGTATTTGTACTCAATTATTTTGAGATACTGTAAAAGATTTTCATAACATTTTATACTGCACTGTCTGCAGCAATATCTCAAAATCCCTCCTTCTTTCCATCTTGTCTTTCTCTATTACAATCCCCACTCAAACTTACATCTTTGCATAAGGAATGGCTGCAATGATCTTCTAATTTGTTACCTCCAGCCTGGGCTATTGCAATTCACACATGCAAAGGCAGCAGGAGGCCTGCATGGACGGAAAGTAGCTCCTGCCAAAACTCAAGCACAAAAAGGAAGTGTACAAGAGGTGGAAGCAGGGTCAAGGTGACCCAGGAGAAATACCAGGATAGTCTAAGCTTGTAGGGATGGAGTTAGAAAAGCCAAAGCAACCCAGAATTGAGCCAGATGAAGGTACATGGAAGGCAAAAAGGGCTTCTACATGAGCAGCAAAAGAAGGACAAGCGAAAACATGGGCATGCTGCTGAATGAACACAGGTCCTCATCACAAAGGATATGGAAAAGGCTGAGGTACTCAATGTCTTCTTTGCCTCAGTAAAGAAGGTAAGACCTCCTTTCAGCAATCTGAAGCTCCTGCAACCAGGGGGAAACTGTGGAGCAACGAAGACTTTCTCTCAGTGGAGGATGATCAGGTTAAGGAACGCTTAAACTGAACACACACAAGTCCATGAGGCCAGATGGGATTCAACAAAGAGGGCTGAGGGAGCTGGCTGACATTGTTGCAAGGCCATTCTCAAAATTGTTTTTAAAAAGCCATGACAATTGAGAGAGGATCCTGACATCTGGAAGAAAGCAACCTGCACTCCTATCTTCAAGAAGGGCAGAATGGGGGATCTACGGAACTACAAGCAGGTCAGCCTCACTTTGATTCCATCTGAACACAAGAAAACACTTTTTAAAAGTGTTTGAAAAGTGTTTATAAAGTGTTTTAAAAAGTATGAGGATGGTCGAACACTGCAACAGGTTGCACAGAGATGTTGTAGAGTCTCCATCTTTAGAGATACTCATCTAACTGGACGCAGTCCTGGGCAAACTGCTCTAGGTGAAGAGAAGCTTGACTAGATGATCTTCAGAGGTACCTTCCCAACCCAGGCAGGCGGTGATTCTGTGAGATGTTCACCTTACTAAAGAGTGAATACTAAGTCCCAAATACAAGCACCTTTCCAGACCATCTTTCTACATAATAATCCAGAATTGTGTATCTTCCACTAGATGCTACTGGTTTTCATTTGCCAAAACTTAAGCCAAGAGTCCTTACTTTCAAAGCCCTCAGTAGACCTGAGACTAGCTACAAAGGCTATTTGGTGGCGCCTATTTGTCAGGCACTTCTGCTCTACCAGAACAGAGCACATGTTTTTTTTTTCAGCAAACACAGCAAAGAAAACTGGCACAAAACGTGGGACAGAAAGTGAAGAGATTCACAGTGGAAGGGAGTCTGGAACAAACTTGCAAATTGAAGCAGATTAAAAATGCTTCGTTAGTTTTAAAACATAACAGAAAATTGCTCCTCAGGCTATAGCTTTTCTAACATTTTGAAGAAATTATACAAAAGAGAGCCCTATTTAATTTCTACTTACAAAAAACACATCAAAAAGATATTCAGAATTGGGAAAAGCATGATTCCATGAGAAAACCTGCTGGTAGTCCAAAACTACTTAAAATGAACTATGAAAGCAGCCCAGAAGGTACTTTTAGGGATTTGATGCTGCCTGCTGGCAAACAGCTATCATGGTGGAACAGAAGCTGGTATAGGCTCCAGAGCTGGCAGCTCTGAAATTATCACTGCAAGATTTTGCCTGACTCAGGAATCTGGGTTTCTTTTCAATTAAAGCATTAAAAAATGAGGGCAAAAATTTGAATCAATAAACTTACTTATCCCATAGCCAAAGAATACTATGTGGATTAATAATTTCTGTTCACGTGCTTTTGTTGTTTTTGTCAGGGGCAGGAGAGTTAATAGCAGATTTTGGCATAAACAGTGAGCACATGACAGTTGAGATGCTCTAAAAGACAACTCATGTATGACCTTATTTCAGACTAAGACTTGGATCCATTTAGCTGATTTAACAGTGCAACAATAAACAACATGGACAATTTCCTGCTTTTCTTAGGTAGGGGAAGCTGGCAGCTAACTACAGAATGAATCAAGAGATTTTGCAGCATTAGAGTTTGGGGCATAACAAGTGCAGTAAGTATGACTAAGCTTTCTTTCCCCTTTTATAAAGCCTTAAAAAATTACTGCAAATATTTTTCAGTAAATAGATAACTAACCCTATTGTTATTTCATAGGTCTGTTTTTCAGTCACCATTATTTTTATTTTGTATTCCTACATTTATCTTTAGAGTTAAATCAGAAGTATAAAAGGAATCATTATTGAAATCATGTAACGTAGTAAGCCAATGAGAACAGATACTGTGAATTTATACTTCAACCAAGGACAAAATAACAGCGCACATAAGAATGATTCAGCAGTCCAAAATGTTGTGATATTTCTTAATACCACAACATACCCCCAATACCCTAATAGAAAAACCTATTAATATTTAATTCAGTATTCTCTGGGCTTCTTTTTATTTGGTCAAACTCCTAAACTTTAATAAAACCAAATTAATATTTCCAGTGAAATAAAAGTTATCTCCTATTACGCTAGCAGATGCTTTAAAATAGTCTAAATGAAATTCACAGCTGTGTATAAGAACTAGTTGAATTTTCATGAAAGCTTTTAAGTACCATTGCAATGAGAAACCAATATTACCTAGCTGACGTAACAGTGAAACAGTTGGGTGCAAAGCAAAAAAAAAAAGTGCAGTCAAAGTAAGTAAACTGTAATCATACAGCAGGCCTAGCAAAATCAGCTTTCATCTTGGGAATATTCATGAAGTAGATGTGCAATTTTTCATGATAAAATTTCACCTACAGTTCAAGGCATACCAATAAAATACTTTTACACAGGTACACAAAACAGTTTGATTGGAATTACTTATCTACCAAGTGAACTTACACTAGAAAACAGATGAACTCCACAACCAAACAGAATGTTTTTCTCTCAAATTCTAGTTTCACATCTGCTTATTAGGACTGTCTCCTGAGTGTATTAATTATCATTACGGAACCACACACATTGTATCCAGTCCCATTAATAATATCTTTTAGAACAACCCTTCAGGTATCTTGGCAGGCATAGCAAAATTAGTATTTAATATTTCTCCATTGAACTAATTAGGATGAACATAATATATGAAATACAGGATTTGTAAAAATATTTTCTTATGAAATTACACATAATTATAGTCTTTTTCAGCTGTGTGCCTTTTAATATGATACTTAATCTCTCTTCTATGAAAAACCTGAAATAACAACAGGACCTGTAAAGCTTTTCTTATATCAATGAGCTGAAGAAAACTCATTTGTATTTAACGCAATATTCCCTTTGTATTTGCCATTATGAATACCTGTACAGTATAGAAGTTGTACTAGATTAGAGATTGCATATTTTCTATATATTATTCATTACAGTTCACGTGTCACTAATTTCAAGCCTCACCATACAACTTTGTGTCTGTTAGAATCAATTTGACCTTTTGGATGCTTTCTTTCCCTAGTTTACATCATAAATAA
Source organism: Eurystomus gularis (assembly GCA_013400335.1). Classification (NCBI taxonomy): domain Eukaryota; kingdom Metazoa; phylum Chordata; class Aves; order Coraciiformes; family Coraciidae; genus Eurystomus; species Eurystomus gularis. The sequence goes on along the minus strand of VZZY01021142.1, from coordinate 145,549 downwards.
TATAATTGTATTGGCTAGCTACACTGCCATTATATTAACTTTAAAACAAAAATATTTCTTTGCTGAAGGCTAATGATAGGCATTCATTCTGCAACAAAGCAGAATGGCCATTACGGCAATAAAAAAATAACATAGCCCTGAGCATCTTCTTTGATTTTTCTAGTCTTCTATTTGACTACCTAACCAGACATCTGCCAGTGGAGCTTTGTAGGGGAGTACCTATGACCCTCATGACTATTAGACCATTTTTCTCCTGTATAAATGTTCCTACTACAGCAGGGAGTGTACAAGTCTCCAAGAAAGCACGTGTTGAGAGCAAGATCCACTCCAGAGAGAGATTTTTCCTTGGAAAAGATGCTTGTGCTTTAATAACAAAGTGTCACACACCTTGGAATAAGCATCTGCTAGTTATAAATGCCACTAAAGAGAAAATTAGGCAATTAAGGTATCCACAAACAGAATACAGAATAAAATGTGAGAGAAGAAAACATGACTTTTTCTGGTCTATTTAAATTTACAGTTCTGGAAGTACCTGTTCCAGTGCCTGGCTTTCAGTGCATTAGGTGGCCATGCCAAGGAGGCTCTCTGCCACCCATGGGAGGCATGAACCAAGCCACCTTGGCTGGAAGAAGAACTGAAGCCCTCAAAAGAAAGGTCTGGGCCAGAGGAACTCATTTCACAAGATAAAATGAGAGAGTAATGGGTAACGATTATTTGCTGATACTCTGTTCTGATGGTTTTTTAAAATAATACAAAACAGCTTATAATGCCATTACCGTGGCAAGCCTACAACTGATCACATGGTATTGCTGAATCACCTTGTTTTCTCCTTCTGAAAATCAAAAAATGATATGGGATATCTCATTTCAGACAGCAACCCCTTCTCTTCATGCAAACTTCTCATATGTTTGGTGGCTTTTTTCTCTGCCAAAACCAAACCACCTCCATACATGCAAATATTTTTCCTCTGACTGTAAAAATACCATATTACCAGTATATCAATTTAATTGGGAAGATATGTTGCTAAAAATATATTTGGTCGTAAATACTTGGTGTTCTTTAAATACAAAATTCCACCTAAAGTAAATGTAAAGTGGCAAGTGGAAAGACACCTTATGTGAAGAAGAAACATTGCCTTACACAGCAGAGGAGGAGATAAAAACCTACCATATATGATAAAAAGCTACTGTATATACTAAAGGTGATGTTCTGGTGCTAGCGTAATCTAAAGTCGCTGAGAATCTGAAGGCAGGAGGAAAAATGAAAATTCCAAACTCTCAGAAAATTTTCTCTCTTCTGATTACTGTTGCCTGCTCTAATTTCAGTAAGGCTTTTATTTCAAGAAGGTGGGGGTAGGGAAGGAAAGGAAGGCAAAAAAAAAGCAACACAGCAAAAGAAGAATTTAACTTTCAAAAATTGCAACATCATCTACTTTTCATTTTTGCAACAGATTCTGTAAACATAGCAATTCCTGTGCTTAGTTAAAAACAGAACAAGCAAAAATAGATGCTAGAAACCAGGCAAGATACCACAAAATGAAGCTGAACAATAAATTCCTATAAAATAATGAATTAGGCTTTTTGAATGATAACCCTGTGGAATACCTTGGGATGATTTATCACCAAAATAAAGTTTGTCTACCTAGAATGCATCAAATAATAGTGGTTGCTGGTACCAACACAGTGGAGCTGAACTTCATCAGTGGTGATTTTTTGTGGTTAAGGGAAACTATTTGCATACTCTATCAGTAGCTCATGCAGGCTATAAAGTACCTCACTGAATTCTGATATTTCATGACAGCAGATTTTAAACTAGTCCCCATGAGTGTGCTCGATGTTAAATTTTATCACTGCTATCAACCTAGCATTAACATTGCTGCTAGGCTTTTTGAGATTTTGCAAACTATGCTTTGTGCTGCTAATCCAAGATGCTACATTAAAACTTCCACCTTTTGATGGTAATAATTTATAATAGAAAAGAAACTCAAATGGTCAAAGTAAGCTTAAGGTACAAGCTACTTTCTGTGTTTTACTTACTGTCTTTTTTTTCCATTTTTTCTACGCTAACTTCCTTACAGATTATTCTGTCTTTTGGCTGTTAAACTAAGCTCGATTCTCAAAAAATAATGAAAAACAAAACTAAAAAAATACCCCCTCTTGCATACAAATGTCTGGGAGCTGGCACCATTGGTAACCACAGAAGCCCCATTTACATACCTAGTTGTGAAGAGCTCTGCACAGCACTAGGTCATTCCACTTGAATGATGCGAACCCGCTTCAGGTGCTGTGGCCATTTACAGGCCATTAAGAAGGGAGCTTGCAAGCCTCAAGAAAATGGCAGAGAAGGAAACCTCCAACGTTAAATTCTGTATGAGACAGCCTAAACATGTTCCTGTATTCATATGCACATAATGCCTCCTGGTCAATGTTAGCATTTGTTGTGTCACTGGGATTTAAACAGGGTATTTCCTGAGGACTATCAGGATTTTGCTCTACTCCCACTCATGCCAACAAAAGACAAGGCCTAGGCCTCAATTAAGCAAATATGTTCTACAGGTTCTATTTTAAGTACATCTCCTAAATTAACAACCTGTTCCGCATTAAAAGACAGATTATATGCTACTATGCAAGACAGTACAATGAAGGTTTGCTGTATCAGAAACCCCACAGGATAAGCGCATAAAAGTTTCTTCCCCAAACCATGAATCAAAAAACCCCAAAACTATGGGTTTGATTTCATCCACCAAAGTTAGTATTTTTAGCAAGAAACAATCTACCAAATGTATTAAAAAACGGAATATGGCTCTTAAGTTGTAGTTGTACTATGGTCACCAGTGTCCTTTTTTCCCAATTAATCTACAGAACTTTCACTGGTGTTAATATAAGCAGAGCAATATTGAATTTCCTCCTATCTCTACCTAGGAGCATTAAGGCACCAGCCTAGGTCAGGATCCTGCTTCGGACAGTGGCCAAAAGGGATGTGCACAGAAAAGATCACAGCAGGCTTGCTGTATAAAATACATTTACCAGTGCTTCCCATTCTGCAATCAAGGGACCTTCTGCAGCTAAGGCAGGAAACTGTAGTTTCTACACGCATCACAGATGTAGCAAGAATTTATCTTTTCTTCCATTCTCCTTGATTCCATGTCATGTTTTAGCATCCACAGCAACTACCAGAAAGGACTCCCCTAGTTTAAACAGGTGTTCTGTGAAACTCTCCATAAATGAATCAGCTCCTAATTTCATTTGATGCTTGTTAATCCCTATAACTGAAACTGTGGAGAACCACCGCCTTATGAAACGTCTGGTTTTACACAACCCTATCCTATCAGCTTTTTGGTAGTCCTTTTTTTTACACTGAAGAACCTTATTCAGGTTTTGTTTAACTGGAGGAAACATGTCCCTACTTTTCCAGAATACATTAAGAGAACTTAGAAACCTGACCTTAATTGACAAGCATAATAGCACATATTCACTTGAGCATCTGCAGAGCTAGAAATAGGAAGTTTAAAGTCATAGCTAAAAGTTGTAGTTTAACAGTTGGTATGTTCAAAGTTTTGAATCTCTTAAATCTTCCAAAGAATAAAGACAAATTTATATCAGTGTGAAAGAAATTAAACTGAACTCCAAAATGGGTGAGGGTTATTCATAGCCAGTATGCAAGTTAATCGACATGGCATCACAGAAATCTCTTAACATGATTAAAACAGAATTCTGTACTACACAAAACAGTAAAGGGATGTTAACTTTCTTGGTGTATAAAACAGAACTGAAGCTAAATGATTCTTTGACTATTTTTTTCAGTTTCATTATTCTTGCATCAATAAGAAAATAAAATAGTTATTGTTGCTATTTCACAAGTTAGTATGACAGCCTGTCTCTTTAAATTAATTCTGGACGACAGAGGGTAACAAGCTTTTTCAGTTCTGACCACAGTTCTGATTATGAAACTCACTTCAAATGGCCTTACAAACCCAAATATTAATATAAACAAATCATTTCACTTCTCTTGGGTCACAATCTCTGATGTGGATCTGTTAAAAATTAGTGGCAGTTTCATGAATTTTTTTTCATGCAAGCTATAACCCAAGACAAATTGAAATCTTGAAAATTTCTCAAAATACACAGTAAACCAGATGTATTTCTCCATCTGATGAATATGAGAAACATGAAGCCAAGTTTTAAATATGGAGACTGACATAAAAGGAAGAATATATAGCATTAATATTGGTCTAGACAGCAGCTAGTGAGTGAATAGTCTTGCAAAAAAATGAGAATACACTCAAACTGTGAGTAATTGCATAATGGCTTCACTATTTACCTTATTCAATTATTTATTCATTTTGCACTGAAAGCATGGATGTTGCCTAATTATTAAGAAAGCAGAGAGACAAGCAGCACAGACCATCAGTTGATTATATTTTATATATCCAGTTGCATTCTTTACATAAATATAAATTGCTTAACTGGCTAATTCAGTAGACCTTAATGTGCCATTGCTTCAAAGGTGATCAACAGCAACCTTCTTGACAATTATATGACAGAAAAACAGAACAGGCTGCAGAGGAATCACTTCAGTTCATCCTTTCATCCCGTCTGTACTGGGGAAAACCACTAGAAAGTTAAATACAATGTTCTGAACTTATTTTAATAATGCCATTTATAATTCAACATGATAAGCAGTAGTTCCTATTCTAACTTGGAAACTAGGCTTTCAAATGTTCATGTCTTTTCTTGTTGCACAACAGCCTCTCTATAAGGCTGCACTTACTGATACATGCAGAAGTGTACGTATATTAAAGGAAAATTATTAGCAAGAATATCTTATGCATAAAACAATCAATTGTGTGTTAAGGGTTTTTTAAAAAAAAACCTAATAACATTTGAGGACAGCTCATGATCTGATCACATGTTGGCTTGGCTGCAGGCACCCTAACAAGTATATAGCAAGGGAACAAGAACTGAACATAGTAGAGAAATGATGCCTTCCCATCAGGGGCAAAATGAGAAAGCCAGTTGTCCATAAGGCAGTAGTACACTGTATGAACCATAAGTAGTTCTCCAAATTTGTTTGCTTGCTTACCATTACAGATGAAGGAACAGTGCTATATGATGCAGCCATCCCAGAGTAGTGAAATTGAGAAAATGTATGCCTGAACACACATCAATGACATGATATGACGGTAAAATTTCCAGAGCAAATGAAATGACTGGAACTATGCAATCTATCTACCTTTTTTTTTTTTCCATAGTAACCTTCTGCCATATTTATGGTGAACCAGAACACTTCAATGATCTCTGAGGGATGCCAATATTCTCTTCACTTGAATGTATTTTCTGTTCTTGGAAGAAATCAGTATCCCAGCAAAGCTGCATACATTTCTTAAATTATACTTCTTTTTTTTTTTTTTTGCAAATACGAAGTTTGGACTTCGGCCTAATGATACAAAACAGCTAAATGCCAGAAAATTAGACAGGTCATTTTGTGTGAATGAGTGCTGTCAATGAAGCACCCACCTCTAACAGAAGACCAAAGGTAAATTCCTAGTGAAGGTCTAGCTGCATATCTGCTAACAAATTAGCCTAGGTCTATTTAGTAGAAAGAGTTTGAGATAAACCCATCCACCGTTCTCTGCCCACCTATCAATGCCACAGTTAAACAGGGCACATGCCTACATGCTGACTCCTGCATTTTACACAACGGCATCATGGTGAAAAAATATTTTTTAACAAAGGGCAGCCCTCTCCCAGGTAGTAAGTGTCAGCAGAGAGATCAGAAGCATCTGGGGATGGCAACACTTTAAGCTGTTGCATTACAATCTGCCAGAACTCATCTGTCAGAGCGTGGAGGCAGCAGGAAGCTGCCGTCATCTCTCCAGATGCGGGTCAGACGAGATGTGTACTATTCCATGGGCCCGAGGGATGCAGTGTCCTTTTCAAGGCTGTTTACCCCACACAAATTCTTGGCTTTCAATGTCAGTTGTAACTAAAAGCAAAAGTTAAAGTCCCAGTAAACGGGTTTCTCTCAGCCAGATTCCTACCTCCACACCTAAAAGAGAAAAGGAAACCTAATGCAGTCCATAATAGGTCACTTATCTGTTCCCTCAGAGCTATTTGAACACATTTTCATGAAGCAACTCTGGTTTAGGGGATCAGCTGGGAGCAGATTGCAGCCTGGTAGCAGGGCACCTCCTCCCCATGGCCGCCCCTGGGCTCTGGAGCAGCAAGGGAAGCAGCCAGGGAAGGGATCCACTGCATGGGGTTTGTTTGTTTGTTTGTTTGTTTTTTAATTTTTTTTTTTAATTCAGAAATCAGAGGATGTCCACATCAGGTTCAGAAAGATTGTCTATCATGCTACCAGGCAAGTAAGATAGATTTGCTTTCTTATCACAAACAGAATAGTAAGTTAATATTACAGCATTTTAAAAGCCAGTTTTGTAAAGCACACTTTAAATTATGAGCATTCACAAGCTCTATTCTGAAGTTATGCCCATGTAAGTAAAGATAGAAAAGCAAATAATGTACTTCCACCCCAGCTGTCTTGTTTTGAAACTATTTACCCTGTAAATCCATACCCTTAAATCACTTCAATTTACACGTTAGAGATTTAGAAAATACTAGATGTTTAAAAGTCTGTTTCACTGACACTACTAGATACAGAGACAAAGAGATTCCCTGGTTTGTTACCCTAAAGCCTTCATGACAAACAGGAGGAAGAAACTGAATGACTGGTCACAGGTCTGGCAAAAATAGATCATCTTTAAATTATACCACTTCACATCATTGTATTTTTATTTGTCAAAGGGCATGTACCTCATAAATAGCATCTTCAAAGACGATTGTGCAGCAAACATAACTGAACAAATACTTGACAACTGATAAGAAATTAGGTTGTTTGATTTAATAAAGCTTCCAACTACAAATTTGTAAAACAAAGCAAAAAAAAAAAAAGCCTGAAACAGAGTGCACTATTATGGAGGTGAATTAGCAAAGCAGGTTTTGTAACAAACTATAGCTAATAGCTAGAGTTAACTAATATACTAACTATAGCTAATGCATTTATTACCCATGTGCAATAAATACATCAGCAAATGTGCTGGTGGGATACACGTGTATACAGGAGTACACATATACACATGCATGCAATTATCAACAGAACGGGCCACTGAAGGAGAGATTACCATTCTTGGTTCCCTACTCCAGTGAATGCCTTAAATACCACCCAGGACTGATGGCATTCACCAGTGTACCTGCTCTCTAGTGCACCTGTTCAGAGCAGCAGACTAGTAGCACATAGATTGGAACAGTGCCTTCTTTATTCTACATCTTTCCAGCCAAAAAAACATGTCTGGAAACTATTCTGACCTACAAGAGATGACGAGTCCCTGCCCTTTTCTTCCTGCCTTTTTTTTTTTTTGTACCAGGCAGCTAAAATCAGAAGTTAAAAGAACTTTAGATAGATTTCCACTACAGGGGCGATGGGATAGGGGAGCAGCTTTTTAGTCAAAATGAAGTTTTCTTCCTCTAACAGGGTAGGCAGCATTTGCAGCCAGCCAAAACAAGCCAGATCTTGTGTGTCAAGGGCAATAATCATGCCTTAAATTATTAAAAAAAAAAGTTAATAGGAAGAAAAACAAATTCCTGGACTGGAAAATGATAAAATCAAGGAACCTTCAGCATAGAATTTGTAAAGTATATTTGAAGGCCTAGAGCAAAAGGCCTAGTTATTTTTTAAAAATAAATTGATTACTTGTGGGATTGAAGAATGGGTACAAACCACATTTATACAGACACACTACTGCAAAATTATGCATATATATCACTATAGTAGAAGTAGTAATAGTGGTGTTGCCTGTACTGAGAAATTATGCAAACGTACAGCACTTCAAGTGCAGTCATTTTTTTTTTGTTACTTAAGGAGTGACTCAAATCAAGAGTTAAAATTTGGTGCATTATCTGACATTTGTAATTAGTATTAGAAGAAGTAAAATCATCATGGATTAGTTAAGCAAAAAGCCAGCAGCCTGGAGTAGTAAACAATGTCACACATAGCCTGAGGGAATATGTTTTATCAGGTGAGCCATCTCTTTTATATTTACAGTCCAATCCAACTCCAGTTTTGCTTGTGAAGTAGAGGTGACGTTAGAAAGACCTGCTTAATCATCTTGAGAAGAGCAATGAGGCAAAAAATTGCAACAAATTCAGAAGCGAGGTAACTATCCAAATAGTCACTCCAAAGAGCTAAGTATTTGCACAAGAGAATGAAAGAGAAAGCACAAGACAACTACAACAGCAGGCCAGGTCTGCTGTTGGAGGCTCTCCTGGTCTGTGCTGCTCCTCTATTTGCTGGCCTTCATTTAAATCAACTGCTGCCATGTTTGCGCCTGGTCTTGTGAAAGTCATAGGCTCCATGAGAAAGGGTGACACAAGCTACCAATGTACTCAGATTGCTCTTGTGCATGCAGTCTTCTTTCAGGTAAGAAAAGGGAACTACTTCACACCAGTGCTGCGAAAATTCCCTTCCCTAACTACTGTATCAACCAGTCTTAACAGTATGAAAGTGTATTAACTTTGTTAATAGATAGATAGATATCCATATTATATACATTGTCATGCAATGAAGTAGTGGAATTTCACTGGAGACTTAGGTATTGATCACGCTAAAGTGAAACAAACTGAGCAACAGCCGAGCCCTGGAAATAAGGACTTCACTTCTTGGAAGCTTAGAACTGTCCATGACTGGACAACCAAGATAACGCCACCATCCTAACTCCTCTAACACATCTTTGAAAACCTCCCAGCACAATCTGGCATTACAGATAAGTAACCCCAGCAAGACTGACTCCAGGGACATCTGAATCAATAGACATACAGCAAGAATGCTGTAGAAATAGAGTTGCTTTGCAAAGTTTTACTGTGATTAGTAATCACTAGCGTGAGAGCTAGTGATTAGTCAAATTGTGTTGTAACTGAACATCTGAATGTGTAAGATCACATTTGGGGTGCCTCAGTTCGGCTGGGACACCTCATGTGCACGAATAAATATTTACTCTTGCAATTTTCTTCTTGGTGCCCTAACCTGTCTCCTTAGTTGGCATTGGCCAGTTGTGAATTTTTATGACACCAGCTGTTGCTGTACCTGCTCCAGAAGGAATGAAATTCCACCACAGAATTATTGAGGCTGGAGTATACCTCCAAGATCATCAAGTCCAGCTTGATGCTTGAAGGCTGCTAATGTAATTCCTCACAGGTATTAGGCAAGTTCACAATATCACAATTATCAGTATAAAGGGAAAGTACTCTCCACGAGAATGGCTGATATTACGTCCCAAGTGTTTGCCCATGATGCATGAAATTCAGAAGTGAAAGACATGATTCCTATTTCTTCTCACAGTACAAAGTACTTTGAGGAGAATATTCACGAAGACTGCAAAAAAGGAGTTTAATTTATTAATTCACACTGCCTGTATTCATTTTTCAGTTTTTATTTAAAAAAGAATAAAAGGCTCAGTAAATACTTGCTTAGAATTCATGAAAGTTCATTTACTCAAGCCATCTACTTTATTTACACAATACCAAAGCCTTTTTTAAACTCTTGGAATATGAGCAGTAATTTTCTTACAAGAAGTCCTTAGTGAGAAACGTAGGAGCCATTTTTTAAAACAAGGTATTTCTTTTCTGTGTTACTCTCCTGGAGATACTAAGCAGGATAGATTCATAGTATTGATACATAAAATATCATGTATGCTTTTTAATCATGGTACAAAAAAAATAAATCATAATTAAAATAAGATTTATGTGTTTTTATCCAAGCCTGAAGCAAGGTGAACAGCTAAAATGCAAGCCAGTGTGAAAATGTTAATTAGTATTTTAAAAATAAATATGATAAGACTTGAACAATATGGTACGCTTAAGGAATATGTATTTTGTTGGAGATTAAAAAAAAAAAAGCACCTATACAGAATCATAGACTAGTTTAGTTTGGAAGGGATCTTTACAGATTATCTAGTCCAACACCCCTGCAGTGAGCAGGGACGTCTTCAACTAGATCAGGTTGCTCAGAGCCTCATCCAACCTGACTGTGAATGCTTCCAGGGATGGGGCATCTACTGCCTCTCTGGGCAACCTCTGCCAGTGTTTCACTATCCATTTAATAAAAATTTCTTCTTTATATCTAGTCTGAATGTACCTAGTTTAGTTTAAAACCATTACCCTTTGTCCTATTGCAACAGGCCCTACTAAAAAGTCTGTCCCCCATCTTTCTTATAAGCACCCTTTAAGTATTGAAAGGCTGCATAAGGTCTCCCTGGAGCCTTCTCCAGGCTGAACAACCCCAACTCTCTCAGCCTTTCTTCATAGGAGAGGTGTTTTAGCCCTCTGATGATTTTTATGGCTCTCCTCCGGACCCATTCCGACAGGTCCATGCCTTTTTTGTGCTGACGACTCCAGCGCTGAATGCGTCACCCTAGGGGCGGTCTCATGAGAGTGGAGTAGAGGGGGAGAATCACCTCCCTCAACCTGCTGGCCATGCCTCTTTTGATGCAGCCCATACCTACATACATTTTTCCATGTAGTACAACTGAATATTTCAAAAATTACATTCCTGCTGGTCTGAGTCAGTTCTCACCAAATAAAATATAAATGCTATTGTAAATAGACAACTATGCTGTTAATGTCTCAGAAAGTATGACTGAATCCAGTTATCTAAGTATGGGAGTAGGGGCTTTAGTCCTTTGGTTAGATGACCTCTCTCAAAAGCACTAATTCTGTAACCCCTCTTTGTTCAGGCAGTCATTTCTCAATCCATTTGTTCAGAGAAAATACATATGTATAGGTTGAGTTCAGGCATAAAGATTGCAACACAAAACATGCAGTTCCTGCATCACGTGTTGAAACTAAGTGCATAAGCACTACCTTTGACACCATATAACTGTGTATTCGGAGTCTGAACAATCCTTTGAAAAACTGGCATTGTAATTTTAGTATCTACATTTGTGCCCTATACCCTGTTTCATTTTTGTGATACACTTAATTCAAGATGGACTGATAAAATGAATGCTACTTTACAATGGTGCTTAAACTCCTACCTGAGTCTAAGCTTAATAAGAAGCGAGAAAAATACTGGTATATTCAATAGAATAAGTCCAATTACTGATTGCAAGAACATAGCTTTTAAAAAATATTCTACTTCAGTGCACTAACTAGGATGTCGTTACTGTTTTGTTGTTTTGAAATCCAGTTGAATCATCAGCAGTATGACTTGCACAAAGATCAAACAACATTTCACTTTCAAAACAACTGATTTTAGTGTGCTTAGTGTACGCAAGAAAATAAGTTAATACAGTAAGGAGGAACTTCTTGTATCTGAAGGCACTGCTGCATCACTAGAAAAACAGAGTACTTTGTTGCCTTCAAGTATAATGCCTATGTTAATTATTATACCCTCAAGACATCCTGGTATGATGAAAATTGGGTAAAATCTTGTATGAACTGGTGGGCAAGGCACACTCTCTTTACCTGGAATAAATGTAAGAGATAATTAAGCTTCTCAAAGTGAGCAATCCGTGAACAATATGAACTCCACTGACTCAACTATAGCCTGTAGAAAGCTAACTAGAGGTGGAGTGGCATGGGCTTTTGCCGGAGGTTGAACGCTATGTTAAGGATGCAAGCATGGTTTGACATTCCTCTGATATTGCAGTCATTGGCAGAGAAAAATGTCAGGGTGCTAAGGATACTCTGAGAAAAGCATAAATATTGTGCTTCTCACAGTCCTGATAAAACTTCTTTGCTTGCAGCTGGGACTGTGTGCTCTGGCCTACAGTATTGATTCATCCTCTCTGGCGTGCTTCCTGGAGACACAGGCTCTATCTGAAAATCCTTCAAGAAAAGACGACCTTAGGTGCTGGCTCACAGATACTTCAGCAGTCTAATCACACTTTCCCAGAGCCTCATCCTTGTGGACACTGCATTTATAGCTCATCTCTCCTGAGACAAGCACACACAAAAGTTAAGCAAATGGACATTTTGGGCACTATACAGAACTCTCTAGAAATCATTCTGCCTTTATTTTAAGCAGTAGAGGATTTGCATAGCTCTAGACAAAGCAGTGAAACACCCACTTCGCCGCTTCCCTGCAGGTTTCACTATTTCCGAACTGAATAATTTTAAGGTTCAGAAAACAGGATCCCAGTCTATAGACATTGCTTTCTCTCTCCCCCTCTCTTCTTGGTTGCCAATTTTTGTTGTGATTTCTTATGCCATTACAAGCACTCATCTGCGAAGAAAACATTCCTATCTGTTCCTTTCTTTTGTCCATGCTTTTTCTGCCTCCTGTTTCTTCCAAGATCTATTTTCATAGCTGAGTCCTCTGACTAGCCTAACCGAACAATCAATACTTGCTTTTGTTATTTCTCCTCGAGGATGAAACTTGAAAAACTTGATTTGTACAAGATAATTGACATCCTTTTGTCCACTGATACTCCATCTAAAATGGGATCAAAGTTTAAAAACAAAACTAAAGCAACTCCACCCTCCCCTGAAGCTTAGTAACAGCATCCATCACAAAAATTCACCCTGACACTGTCTTGCAGTTTTTATTGGAACAGAGAGGCAAAATGCAGCAAGGGATGCAATCTGCCCTCTTAATGAATCTGTTAGTGAAATCTGCATGCTGACCCAGAGAGACTGGGCAATCTTCAGCACTGAGCAGAATGACAATTCTTGGGATTGCCACAGTAGCCTAGAAACTCAAAGTAGAACAGTTCCTTGGAACAGAATGAAATAGGAAGAAACTTGCAATTATTGAAAATGTTTTCCTCATTGTTAGATGCTTATTTACAAGATTGGTAAAAAAAGTGTAAAAGAAACATGAATTTTTCTCCAAATGCTTCCTGGCAACCCTGAATATTGCCAATGATTTGAGTAAAAAAAAAATAAAGGGTAACAATGAGATTGATAAGAGACTCTTAACATTGAAAGCCCCAAACAATACAAAAAATGAACAGTATTGGTACTTAGATTATTTTTTTTAAAAGTATTTGAATTTGGCTAAAATATATTTTTAGAAGTTGTAAAGATTTGAAACACTGATTAAGATCTGCATCTGTAGATGTTTCTTCTTGGTATTAGTGTATCTTTCAGCGTATGGAAAACAATATATTCATTAACATTTTCAGATAATTATTTAAATCTGTGTTTCTTTTCTTCCATATTTGCAATAACAGCATATAAAAGCCAGGCACTGTAGTTTTGAAAGTTAAATAAATAGCTGCAATAAACAACTAAATAATAACTATGTTACATACAGTAAGCTACTCAGAATTCTCCAGAACTGAATATATTGTTTAAGATAAATGGTTGATTAAAATATGATCCTGACCAAGAATTCTAGAACTCTGACCTGGAACTTCACAGACCTGCAGGGAAGCCAGCTGAGATTTGAATTAAAAAGGGATACACAAAAACCCCAGAAGTTATGCATATATTAGACATGCTACTACAGTTTTCATTTCCTATTGTGGTTTTCATTCTCTTAAAGCAGTTTTATTGGTGTAAACTTGAAGCCACTGATATCAATGTGGTAATCAGCCACCCTTGCCTATCTCTTCCTGAATCCTTGCCTAGCTCCATCATTTTACATTAAAATGGTGATAGCTTCCTGGAGGGACACAGGTTTTAGTTCTATGAAAACTCTCAGAAAGTCCAACATTGTTAATAAAAATGCATACAGAGAAGTCCTTAATGTCTGCCTATCTCCCTAAGCATTTGCAATCATCTTCTTGCACAGTTCTCCTATTAGCTGTTTATTTTGCCATAGCTGCAATCTTTCAAACACATAATTCTGTACAATGCTGAGATCAGATCCATTTGCCCTTGCTTAGAGTCAGCTATATGAGTAAGCTTTGTAGGCACTGAAGGGAGGAATCAATTATTTAGTTGAGGTTAAACACCAACAAATTCTTGATACATTTTCCTAAGAGAGGGGCAATTTCACACTTTTTATGATAATACAACACAATTCTAGTGTCCTTTTTGCAAAGTTAATGGATATGGCATGCCTGGACTGACAGTGCAAGCCATTTTCTCTCTTCTTTTTTTAATAAAGCTTGAAGAATAGTGGTTTTTTAGATCCCACAACAGAACTTTTCTAATCAGTGGTGACATTCTTCCCAAGGACCAGTAAACATGTGAACAGATGCATAATCGATTTTGCTCTCCTGTACATTAACAGATTTTCAATAGCATTCTACAAAACAATTAACAGCTTCTTTACTCCAAGTAAAAATTAGCATTTTAGCTTCAAGACTGCCACACTACTAAAATAAAAGTAATCCCCTCCCCCTCCAGACAGCAGAAACTTTTTTCACTTTTGTTCAATGCCCAAACTTGAAGAGCAGTGTTTGACACAGTAATGATTGCTCCATTGTTTCACAACTTTAATGTGGATTAAAGTATTTAAAAAAGAATATTAAAATTAATAATACCATTGCAATGATCTGACCCAAATTATTAGAAATTATTTCTGGTTGGTTTAGATATATAATTCATAGCAAAGGAAAAAGCTTTTCTTTTGATGCAAGACATACTCCTGTAAGAAGCAGATGTCTCTCTTATTGTATTTGCTTCAATATTGGAATGAAAATGCCACTTTCTTTAGAGGAATGATGATCTATTCTACACATTTACCAGCATGCTGAGTTCACTATAACACATCTATTGATGAGAGCTGTTTGCTCTCATTCTTTGTCCTTTCATATTCAGTTATTTTTTCCCTGGATCTTACACAAGAAACTACTGTTGCTTTATCTGACAATTCCAAGCTTTGTCATCAGATATAAAGTTCTGCTACTTTTAAGACACTCAATAAATTGAGCCCTCCATCCTACTAGAAAGTGTATGATCTTTTATTTGGGATTACATTTCCAGGATTTATTTGCCCTATCTTTGAGTCACAACTCAACCGCCTAGAACAAAATTTGACGGTCCATGACAATAGGGCTGCAAAAACTCACTCTTCTGAACAGTAGTGACAAGTGGAAAATGGTTTATAACCACTTTGTCATCTAACTCAATAACTGTTTTCATGAAAAATAATTACATTTTGCAGCAAAAATAGCTTCCTCTCTTTCTAGGGTAAAAGTGTAATTTTCCAATTATGAACTTAATAACCAACTGTAAGCCAGTAAGGCTGTATTCCCAAGCCTAAAAAAAATTTCTATCTGGCTGCACACAGGAACAGAATGAAAATTAACTTTCTTTTTTTTTTTTAAGTGATTCTTTTCTTCAGTCATATGAAAAAAAACAAACTAGCAATAAGTACATTAATCGTACTCTACCAGTGAAAAAAACCCCAAAACAACCAACTTATCATGAGTAGTAGCAATGGCTCATTGGAAAGAGAGATAACTCAGGATAACCCAGATAACCCTGGGGAACTGTATGAAAGACTTTAAAAATCCTCTTTTAAAGCAACAGCAGGCAGGCTGCAAAAGAAGCAAGCAATATAATCCCAGCACTCAGCCTCACAGGCTCCAAAATACTTTGGACAGCCTGTTCCTTCCAGCTGCTAGAAGCAAGCGGAGCTTCAAATTCATGATACTTTGTATTCAGAGACTGATACAAAAGGCAAAAATCCTTTACAAAAACCTCAGCAGCAAGGAAAGAAAGTTTCTCTTGGGCATTTGGCTAAACCCTCTTATTAGTAGAGATAATACATTATCTTTCAGTAGTTTTAAGTAGCTGATTAGTTTTGGCTGGTCTGACTCATACACAAAGTTCTTTCTGCAGTAGCAGAATTCACTGTTTTATGACTTGGTGTTTTTTTTGGTTCAGTTTGTTGGTTGGTTTGGTTTTTTTTTTTCATTTATTTATCCTGGTAACGCAATTTATTTTATTCTTTCCAGAGCAGGTCATATTCATGGGGATATGGTGCAAAACATCTACCAGCAAGTAGAGAATGTGACTAATCAATCTTTCTGTCCTGTATGTTACACTATGAAGTAGCGAGTGAGTCTTCTCAGTCCTTTCAGACAATCTATTCTTTCATTCTTCCTTACTGATGACAACTGAATCCATGTTACACCACACTGAATTATCTGAACCCCTTCAATGTAGCTTCCTGTGCTAACTTAAATAAGTTTGACCTGTTAAAAATGCCATACAGATACTAGTGAGGAGACCCTAAACAGTCAGGGCTAGTCAAGACTATCCTGAACAAGTCAAAATAGTGAACTGTGAAAAGTGGAAATACCAATTTAGGTACAGCAACCTCATCGCACTATCTGAAATACACACCTGTAAAAAGTTTGCTTGAATTGCCACTGTTATTTATATTTATTTTTATTTATTTTTTTTTAATCTAGGGACTTAGTCTGATTCACAAACCAATTTAATTAGGCCTTAAGTAACAGAATTTAGACATGAAGCAACAAATCAGAATTGTAAATAATACGCCTTCTCTAGTTCACAGTAAATACATATAAGCACTCCCTATAGGGCTCCCAGAACATCAGACGGGTAACAATTTTATCTATTGTAACAGTGCCATGAAACTATATTTTTCTATCATAGGCATGGAAAGTAATCTATAAAATTAGGTAATCAAAAAGCACTTTCAAAACACATTCATAATCTGCAAGGCAGCCCCAGAGATACTAAACTGGCAAAGAAGAACGGATGTGAAATTTTTTTTTTAAAAAAACAAACACCACAAGAAAAGCATAACAAGAATTTTTTTAAAAAAAAAAGAAAAGCACGGTTTTATGATCTGCTGCCTTTCCTGGGCAATTGCTGCTTAAATATACATTATGATAAATTACATGACTGCCAGATGCCAATGTCTACTGCAATGTTAGTAACATTCTGCTTAAACATTTACTTGTTCTCAGAAGCATTTCCTCTTTGTACCTGACATACTCATCAACTTACTATCTTTTTCACCTCCCTCCCCCTCAAGTATGCAGAAATACTGGAGAACTATCAGCACTTTTGATGGTTTTTACTGCATCTTATTGAAATCACGATATTTTTGAACTGCTGAAATGCTAGTTTGATTTGTCTGAATGTATGTTAATATTGACTCTCTTTCACCACTGCTAGAGTGATCAATGCTTGTCTATTTTATAGGTCTCTGACAGTGCTTTCCTGTGTAATTACAGATATATTCAAAACAATTTATCTTTGCTTGCTTACACTCTATAAATGGAATTTCTCTGTGATATATACTGAAGCACACAAGTTGTCATTGCCTGAGATGCTTCTATTATACACTCGGCAAAGCAGCAGTGTCATTGCAGTAGCTGTAATATCACTTCAGCAATCATCACTACCATTTGGAGTGAGAAGTTTGGTATTCTGGGAAAAAAAACTAAATTAGATTTCTATGAAGTAATTCACAAACTTCATTACAATTTTCCTATTTATGAGCACTTTTAATAATTTCCTTACCTAATTTAAAACCAATGACTTTTTTCTGTTTCAGCAATGATAGTATAGACAGACATGAACCTCTCTGAATTTGAAGATTTTCCAGATCATCAAAACATAAATAAGGATTTGTCCAAGCAACAGTTAATTGCCTTATTCCACCTCTGTAAAGCTCCCTCAGGTAGTACCTACTACGTACAGTCTAAGATAGAAACAAAAAAAGCAGACAGGACACTGAAGACACCACAAATTGGAGATTAACTTATTCTTCCAATTACGTATTTAGCAATGTGAAGGCTATTTATAATTTTCCACAAAATTTGAGAAAAAGATTCTAATGAGAAAATGATTCTTCAAGTGCAAATTACTCTAGTGTAGCAGCTATAAGATGTCAATCATCTAAGACTTGCAATCTGGAAGATATTATGAGGTGACGAAAGAAGAGAGAGAAGGTTGTACTCTTCCAATCCTCTTGCAATAACAGAAATGCAGAAAATTAGATGGCAGGTCTTTGTGCTCAGTCAGAAAAGGAGGAATTGAAACCATCTAGGAGCAACCTGTAAGATCGAGTCTTGGTGCTCTGCAGTTTCACATTTATATTCATGACCTGAAGTCAAACTAAACAATCATTGATAACAATTACAGCTTGAACAGAGATGGAGGAAATGGAAAACACTGAATTGCCTAGGTAAAGCAACCTGAACTTCTTGGTAAGTACAAGCACATAGTGGTGTTTGGAATATGAAGAAACACAAAGTCTTACACAGAAGATCTAAGAATGTAGCCTGTACTTTCAGAATAACAAAAATCAGATTTGGGAAGGAAGACTCATAAATGTGCCACAGCCACCTGCTGAACGCAAGCACCTTACATGATAATGGTTAAAACACAAAATGCTTACTTTAGAAGAAGAGCACTCCAGGAACTTGAATTATTTTGCTTTCAAAGAGGAAGTTAATGGAGAAACACCAAGTACCAACAGCAGAAATGAGTGCTTAACTATTCTTTAGAAAAGCTTTATATTAATAATAAAATAATGCTAGCACATTTATATCCTATTTTGACTATGGTAGGAAGACAGAATGAAATGTAGTATCTGCAAATTAAGCAAATTCAGACTGCAGTTTACCTGAAGGATAATGGATTGCTGAGACAAACAGTCAAAGACTGTGGTTGTCCCCTTCATTAATTCGTTTCAACCAAAAGTCAATCTATTCAAGATGTGCTTTAATTCAAACAGAATAAACTCAGAGATGCAATAGCCAGAAGGTCACACTTGATGATCACAGTTGTCCCTGCTGAACTATTGATCTATGAAAGAATGTTACATTAACATTTTTGAGGCCTGCATTTTATTTATGAATACTATGCGCATTCTGTATCACATGAAAGTAAAGCAATGTGTCATAATATGGCATTTGACTTGAAAAGGACACAAGCAGAAAACTCAACTATCATCATGTTGTCACATACACACATGCTTAAATCTGTAGTTATAAAATGTTCTTATTATTTTTCTGCTTAAGTCATTGAGTCCCAAATTATATTGGTCTTTGAATCTTAAAATAAACAGCTATATTTAAAACACACTCCCATTAACTACCAAAGGAGAATATGAAGACGATCAGTATTTGGAACTGATAACAACAGAAAATTTGGGAAAACACAATCCAAAAGAGATCAGAGATTGTGCGAGCAATGTGCAGGTTTCACTTCTCACTGCATTAGCACTAGAAACAATGATAATTTTTATGGTACATTTTTGAGTTTCATGATTAATACAGCTTATAAAAGAAGTTCAGTATTACTCCCTGATATATTACTATTCTGCCAGTGTACAGCTGCCAACAGTAGTTAAATCTGATTAAAGCCCCCTGCCGAGTTAATCAATCTGATAATGTCAGACATTATTAAGGAAGCATACATGATACGGTCACACTGTCTATTATCAGTGGCATGTACACCAGTGCCTTTGTCTTCACAGAGCACTGAAGCTACTTAAAATAGATAAGCATAAAAAGGATAAAAGGCATTATAAACTTTCAGTCTCAAACATTAGTATGCTAATGCCTGTTAAAATACAGCTATTTAATACAAGATGCCTTCATTAATTTTACGGGTTTGGGAAATAACCAAAAATGTTAAAATTTTAGAGCAACAAAGTGGAGTTTATGAATACTTTACATCATTATGATAAATGTGAACTTGTTTCTAAATAAGAAAGTCTTTTTATTTCAGAATAAATTCATTTTACAGAAGCCATGTCTCAGTTTGAGCCACACTTATGCACAAAAACCACAGGTCTTCAAAACACTCAGGTGCTACTTGGCCTACTCAGAAGTCAGCAGACACTGCTTCTATGCTAACATTTCACCAACACATCCTAATGCTGAAATTATTTGTGTTTTCAAAGGGAGCTGCTTCTTTTCCATTAACATTATATTCAAAAGCAAAGTCATATCCATTTACACTGAGCTGCATTTAGTCTTTAGATTTCAGTACTACCAGCAAAAATATCTATCTCTAGCCCTAATGCTAATCAGCTCCTCAACAGATGAAGGCTTTGTAACACCCAACCCAGTACACCTCCTTTGCAAAACGTGAAAAATTGCAGAGGACAGAAGGACATGCTATTTCAGAACAACAGACAGCATACATGCTAGGGTCAGGGGAAGGAAATAAAGCTGGTGGAAAGGCAATTCCTGTAGTGACTTACGATCCAAGAGACATTGGAGGTGGATCCCTATTCTACCTACAGACAATTTCCTGGGTACCCAGCTGAAGTGCTAGAGTCCCAGACAAACAGCTCTAGGGAAATCTACCCAACTGTTCCTGACTTGGTTCAGCACTGTAAGTAACATCAATTACCCCTTCTATTTAGCTATTTTATTGATATCCCCTGCCAATCTAATGTTCAGTCCAGCGCAGCTTCTCAGCTTGCACCTGAGAATTATAAATGTAGGCCAGACCAACAGATCCTCCAAGCTCAAGAGTTGTGCATTCCTATGAGTAAAAAATAAAGCAGAGGAGGCAAGGGACCTTCATGGATGAACAAGGAGCTTCTGAAAAAACTCAAATCAAAGATGGAAGTTTACAGTATGTGGAAAAAAAGACTGTCCACTTGGGAGGAATATAGGAACATTGCCAGATTATGTAGGGATGCAATGAGGAAGGCCAAGGCCCTGTAGGAATTACGTCTGGCAAATAATGTAAAAGACAACAAGAAGAGCTTCCTCAAGTACATCAGAAAAAGGAAGACTAGGGGAACTGTGGGCCTATTGCTGAATGAGGTGGGTGCCCTGGTGATGGAGGACACAGAGAAGGTGGAATTACTGAATGCCTTCTTTGCTTCAGCCTTTACTGCTAAGACTGACCGTCAGGAATCCCAGTCTCTTGAGGTAAGAGAAAAAGTCTGGAAGAAGACTCTCCATTGGTTGATAAGGATTGGGTTAGAGATCATTTAGGCAAACTGGACACCCACAAATCCATGGGCCCTGATGGGATCCACCCACAAGTGCTGAGGGAGCTGGCTGATGTTGCAATGCCACTCTCCATCATTTTTGAAAGATAATGGAGAATAGGAAATGGCCAGACTCTTTTCAGTCGTGCCCAGTGATAGGATAAGGGGCAACGAACACAAACTGGAACACAGGAAGTTCCACCATTTAGGTGGAAGGAAAAACTGTGAGGATGATGGAGCACTGGAATGGACAACCCAGGGAGCTTGTGTAGTCTCCTTCTCTGGAAACTTTCAAAACCCACCTGGACATGTTCCTGTGCAATCTGCTCTAGGTGAGCCTACTTCGGCAGGGGGCTAGGACTAGATGATCTCTACAGGTCCCTTCCACTCCCTACCATTCTGTGATTTTGTGATCTTCTAGTCAAGAAACAGACTGCTTAAATTGTTATTTGGCAGAGGGAGGGTGTGGGGTGAGGAACAGACTGGTAATCACAAACTTGAAGACTAAGTATATATTTCCATCATTTATCATCATTTCTATTTCCACCACTTTCCATCATTTATCAGCAGTCCTGGCAAACGGGGAAGGTCCCAGTGGACTGGAGGTTAGCAAATGTGACACCAAACTACAAGAAGGACAGAAATGAGGATCCAACTACAGACCTGTCAGTCTGACATGAGAGCCAGGGAAGATTATGAAGCAAATCATCTTGAGTGCCATTATGTACCATATACAGGACAACCAGGTAATCAGGTCCAGCCAGAGCGGCTTCACAGAATCACAGAATCACAGAATTGTTATGGTTGGAAAGGACATCCAGGGTCATCAAGTCCAACCTTCTCCTAGCATCACTCTAACCACTACACCACTACACCAAATCCTCTCTAACCACTACACCATATCCTCAAGCACTGCATCTATTCGTTCCTTAAACACCTCCAGGGATGGTGACTCCACCACCTCTCTGGGCAGTCTATTCCAGTGCCTAACTACCCTCTCAGTGAAGAATTTTTTCCTAATATCCAATCTAAACCTCCCCTGACGCAACTTGAGGCCATTTCCCCTCGTCCTATCATTACNGTCAGGCAGGTCCTGCTTGACAAACCTGATCTCCTTCTATGACAAGGTGACCTTCTTAGTGGATGGGGGAAAGGCTGTGGATGTTGCTAACCTGGACTTCAGTAAAGCCTTTGACACTGTTTCTCACTGCATTCTCCTGGATAAACCGGCTGTTGATGGCTTGGACAGGTGTAAGCTCTGCTGGGTGAAACACTGGCTTGACAGCTGGGCCCAAAGAGTGGTGGTAAATTGAGTTAAATCCAGCTGGTGGCCAGTCACAAGTGATGTTCCCCAGTGGTCAGTGCTGGAGCCACTACTGTTTCATATAGATAAAGTGCACTCTCAGTAAGTTTGCAGATGACACGAAATTAAGTGGGAGTGTTAATCTGCTTAAAGGTAGAAAGGCTTTAGAGAGGGACATGAACAGGCTGTATTGAACGGCTGAGGCCAATTGTATGAGCTTCAACAAGGCCAAGTGCTGGGTCCTGCACTTGGGTTACAACAAGCCCATGCAATGCTACAGGCTTGGGGAAGTACGGCTGGAAAGCTGTCTGGCAGAAAGAGACCTGGGGGTGTTGACTGACAGCTGGCTGAACATGAGCCAGCAGTGTGCCCAGGTGGCTAAGAAGGCCAACAGCATCCTGGCCTCTATCAGGAATAGTGTAGCCTGCAGGAGCAGGGAAGTGATCACCTCCCTGTACTCGGCACTGGTGAGGCCACGCCTCAAGTACTATGTTCAGTTTTGGGAACCTCAATACAGAAAAGACGTTGAGGTGCTGGAGCAGGTCCAGAGAAGGGCAACTAAGCTGGTGAAGGCTCTAGAGCACAAGTCTTACGAGGAGCAGCTGAGGGAACTAGGTCTGTTTAGTCTGAAGAAAAGGATGCTGAGGTGGGACCTTATCACTCTCTACAACTACCTGAAATGAGGTTGTAAAGAGGTGGGTGTTGATCTCTTCTTCCAAGTAACAAGTAATAGGACAAAAGGAAATAGTCTCAAGTTGTGCCAGGGGAGGTTGAGGTTGGACGTTATGAAAAAGTTCTTCACAGAAAGGGTTATCAAGCACTGGAAGAGGCTTTCCAGAGAAGTGGTTGAATCATCATCCCTGGAAGTGTTTAAAAGTCATGTAGATATGGTTCCTAGGGACATGGTTTAGCAGTGGACTTGGTAGCATTAGTTTTATGGTTGGACATGATAATCTTAAAGGTGTTTTCCAACCTAAACCTATGATTTTGTGATTCTATATAGTTTGATTAAAATTCTATACAGTATCTTCCTATGCTCTTCCAGAAGCAGAAATTATTTAAATAGTGTATGTAATGTACATACGGTGGTATGTGTCTTTGGTAGATTCAAGATCCCTGCAAATTAAGTCAATACCTTGACTAGGAAGAAGCTCTCAGTTTTGGTGCAGGGCAAAATAGTTATTACAGACCAGTCTGAAACATATCCACCTATTTATACAGATATAACCACCACTTTCCGTAACTGCAAATCACAAACAGAATATAGCAACATATTTCTTTTTCCACCAATTTTTCTTTTAGAAGGTTTTTCTGCCCCATGTTTGTTTCCTAATATTCAGCTGCAATTTAACTGCAATACTTTTATTTTTTTCCCATTTAAGAGTAAAAAGAGAAATAAACCACAGTACTGCTTAACTGCTGTATTAACTCTAGTTCAAGAACTAGATGCAGCAGATATTTCCAGTTACAATTGTCAGAGAAAGGCTAAAGCGTAAGATTTTTCAAAGAAAAGACCACAACCCATGTTTAATGAGGGACATCCAATCCTTATCATACTGCTTCTTAGAAGAAATGGCAGATCTAGCCACCATGAATTATTTAAAGAACAGCAACATTCCATTCTTTCAATTTTAAAAGAAACAGAAGTGAAGCAGTTTTTTATTTCTACAGAGCATGCCCTTTTCCTCATTTTTCTCCCCTGCCATCACAAAAAAGCCGAACTGGAGATCAACTGGTAAAAATAGAAAACAAAGACACTGCCAGTAAGCAACAGTTTATTACGGGTTTGCGCCTCAGGGCTGAGTTCCCATGTGGATTCTCTAATATCTAATATGGGTTGTATTTGCATATTAATATTCCCACAGGGCAAAAGTATCTTTTTCATCAGTTATCTTATCATAGTCTAACTAGGAAGCATATTCTGAAACTCCAATTTCCTTAATAATCATAAGCATCTTGCTAGTTCTTCTTTCTTCTCCAGAATGCACCGATCACTACAACATAATACAGTATTTTTTTTTATTCTTTGTTGTACCACTAAATGTGATCTATGCCACAGTGATATAGATGTGGAAGGTGAATATTCATTCCATGCACCTGACCGCTCAATTAGTAACAAATGGGGGTTTGCACATATGCTCCAATACAGGGTGAGAATGTTATTAATTCCAGTCAAGTTTTCTTGGAAGTAAGAAAACAGCGATGGAGGGCACTTTTACCTTAGTGGCTACAGCATACCAAAAGATATGTCACTTATCTGTCGATCCAGAAAGATACTGCAAATTGTTTTTGTCAAAAAGAAACAGCAGAGAACTTACAGAGACATCACAGCTCTGCAGGAATGAATACCTTCCCACCCTTGTTGACCAAAGGAATCAAGAATCTTACGAGAATCGCTCTTCACTGACAGTCAATTGCCTTACCAGAAACCAGCCCCGAGACTACAGCCCCTCACAAAAACACACCTTTTCTTAAAATTATTGCCTGTGTAATAACAGCACTATCATACCCCTGAAGGCTGAAGTTCAAAGAAGAATTTCGTAACACTGAAAGAACACCAGTCAGCTCACTGTCCTCCCACAATACCTGGTATCTGGCAGCCTGAGGCACACAGAAAGAGAGAGAAGGTACCAGGAAAATTGTCAGCTCTAACTCACTCCAATATAGCAGATCCCTCTTAATACTGTGTGATGAGAGCACATGGAGGTACTTCCAAAACTCAGTCTCCTTTTGATACTAAACACGTCCCTAAACAGGAACTTTTGCCTATCCAAAGAAAGTCACAAAGTGTGTTTCTACCCTTCCTGTTGCTTCTGAGCTTATTTCACTACAGAAGTTCTCGGAAGAAATCAGCTCTCTTGTTTTCCAGATGATCTGTTGAATATGTGATGAGAGGGAACACGTTGCCCCCTGGCCACTGGCACACGAAAGCAATAGCTGCAAGGATCGCATGTGGGCTCTGGGCCATATGGTGTGTAGGCTTATTGTAGGAATTTAGCATTTTTTAGACTCCTACTCTCCTGTCAAATTGGTTGAAATTAGCCACTGAGCTTCCTCTCTAAAAACTTCAGAAACAACACTGTGATTGTATAATCTTTTTGCCATTGTAAACCAGATTAAAAGATAAACAAAAATAACACTACTATATTTATGTTATTTAGAAAGGCAAGAAGGAGAAGTTATAGGAGATGCTTTCACAAACAGGAATATTTACTGGAAGCTGGAGCTTTAATAAATGTAAGCTTAGCATTCCAGAAATGAGCATATATTACAGCATACAAGCTTACTGCTATGAAGGCTTAAAATAGAGTCAGAAGCTAAGCCAGTTTAAGCCACAAAGTTGTATTCCATTATCCTTTCAGAGAATTGTACACTATATATATATATATATGACTGAATGCAAAAAAACCAATCTTATTTGCTATTTAGCTATTTCTAGAAACTCAGTATTATGCTAGGATGTCTGCAAATAATACAAATACTGTTTTGTGAATGAAACAATACATCAAGTAAAATAACACAGTATTGAGGTCTGGACCTGATGAAATGCTTCTAGCTTTCAGATAGTCATCTTAGAAATTATTTTATTTTAAATGTTTTATGACTGCATCTATTCAAGATATTTATGCTTTATTGATACACAGTCTGGAAGAGGACAAACTGTCAACTGGGATTGTAGACAAAATTGAATGAGCGTAGACAGGTGGGGGAGGAGGTTGGTTGTTTTAAACAGGACACAGTTCCTTATCCACTGACACAAACACATGCTTGCATCTCATTTTAGCTGAAAAAGTTTCATCATGTAGCAATCAACTCAACACTACTGTCTATTCATCTGTGCCAGTGTTCTGAATTATTTTAATGGACCTTCAGTTGTCTACCAAAATGCCTTCCCATCCTGTCCCCCATCAAAAGGTGAAGTTCAACTCCACAGAGTTCTCATTAATACAATCCAACACCTAATCATAAAGTCAAGCTTGTTTTGGCTTTAATAGGAATTTTGCAATATGCTCTAGTACTTCACATCCCTCATGGTGAAAGGAGGTAATCAAGACATCAACCCATTCAGACTACAAAAATTTATGTACTACCTGTGCACTAACCTTCTGGTCTCTACTGGAACACACACAGGCACGAGTTTAAAGCTATGAACTGGAATAATTTCTGGAGCATGCTATGGCATTATACAATCATTTAAGAACAACCTGGCAATTGAAGATTTCTCAGTTAATGTATAGTATATAACATTGTCTAGTGTTTACACACCTGTTGCAGGCAGCTTATAGATTCCAGGGACAAAAATACCAGCCTTTGAAGACGTTTTATTTTTTTTTCCATTTGGCCAAACTAACAAACCATGATCCACCCAAACAAAAAAAACCAAAACCCAAAACCACAAAGACAGAGAGATCCACCAACAAAATGGTTACAGGGACAGCACAGAGCATATGACATGCAGGGTATTATTCCATATTGCTGATGCTCAGGAGAAAAAATGTCCTTGCAGTGGGAAGGAAAGGGGACAAGGGGCTAATTATAAAACACACCATTAGTTTACTGACACCAGGGAAGACCATATTATGACCAGCCTTCTAAACACCAAAGTAGTAGACCTGGCTTGGCATCTGTGTAGTATCTCAGAGGGTGTTTGGGGGAACTACTCCCCATGGCTCCTCAGAGTATTGACAACGGAGGAAGGGCTGGGAGAGATCTGGAAGCAAGATTCAGGAGTTAGGCTGAAGCTTGGGGCTCAAAGTGCAGAGCTGTATGCTCTGGAGTGTTCCAAGCACTATCACCTGGGCCAGAGACAAACAGCACAGTGGAATAACTGGTGTAGGGAATTGCTGAGATTTATTTTTAGAGGGAGAACTTTTGGTTTGAATAGAGTTGATACAGGAAGAGAAGTCATGGTGGGGGGGTGGGTGAAAAATCACTCCATGTGAAATCCTTTGGAAGGCAGAAGAAGCCAAGCTTTCCACTCCACATCTTCAGGCAAAGCTTCTCCTTTCATTTATGGGAAAATACCTAAAAGTATTTAAAGCTTCTGCTATACTCCCTGATCAAATAATTTCCCAAAAGTAGTAATAAAATATTCTCTCTCAAAGGAGAAAAAGTTTGTTCGACTTGCAGCTACATGATATTATCATTTCCTGATCTATTTTAGGTTAGGGGAAAGGCTGGTAGGGCAGAGATAATATTCACCATGCTCCAACCGTATTCAGGGCTCAGTGAACCCTGAAAGGAAAGTGATACCAAAAAAATTCTCCAAGGAAAAACAAAGAAGAAATACTGTTGACAGAAATGCTCTCTTGCTCTCCCTGCACACACACAAATAAAGAAACATCCAACAATATTTTAATTACTGGACATCATACATGAAGCTATGTCTAGGAATTGAGCACAGTGAATCAGAATTCATATTGAGACTGAAAATGAATAGAGAGTGGAAAAGACTCCAAGCTGATGAATCATGAACTACAAGTGAGGCAAGAAAGAGAAAGGGGAAAAAAAAAAGGTAGTTCAGCAGAATCAGCCAAATTTAGACAAAGATCCTTACGTCAAGCAAAGACACACTGAAGCATAAATGCTATTATAGTATCTTAATTTATTGACCATGTCATTTTACTACGAAGTACTCATCGTAATTATCGGAGTAAAATAAGCTCTTTTTCACCACATGAAATTATTAAATACAGTTTGACTTTGGAATGGTAAATACAAGTGTAAATTTCTTTTAAAGCAAAATTACAAGAAAAATAAATTCAATTAAATTCATAATTAAACAATCGAGTTTCACACTCTTCATGTAATATAAGTAAATAAATAAAATCTGTAACACCAATACTGAAGCTATGTAACTAGCATTGGTTATTTCAGGCACATGAAGTTTAACAATCATCTTCTGAGAATGTTTTTCGTCCACACACAGTGAAAGTACAGACATGCTGTGGGATGGTCAGTAACTCAAACTCCGTTTTTATACATGGTAAAAAGTGACAAGATTGATAGCAATATGCCATCCACTCTCATCAGTCACACTTAGTCCTCAGACCTCTATTATCCACAAATGCTGCTATACAATCAAAGAGAAAGAACTACTGAATTATTTATTCAAACTGACACCATAAATTATGCTCCTATGTAAAAAGTCACTGAGCAGCCATTTAAAGAATTAGAATGCACATTTTGGTAACTGTTGACCAGGTTAACAACCGCTCTCCTTTGGGAGAGGATGGAAGCTCTTCTCAAGACATTTTACATCTAGGAAGTTAAACTTGCAAAAGCATAATTTGCTGCCACTGCAAAGCAAAGTCTCGTATTTCTGGCCAACAAAAGCTGAAAGCGTGATATCAATACTCTTTTTTTTTTTTCCTCCCTCATATCACTTTTTGACATAACCTGAAAAGTCTACAGAGGCATAACTAAAGCGACAGCCTTGGAATAGTCTTTCCACATTGCAAGGCCAGGATCCATGACCACCACCAATGCTAACAGCCCAAATAATGAAACGGGGTTTGAGTGGTGTTTCTTGGCAGCCAGCTGGACTCACACACCAAACTTCTGATCTCAGTACAAGGCAGGTAGGCAGTTTCCTTCTTCCCTTTCAGTTCATGGGGTCCTTTTTAATTCACACATGATTTTCATGAAATATCTATCACCTTTTAACATCAGTGTTATTAAGTTCATGTTTTAAGAGACATGAATAACTATATTATTGCTGCATAGCAATACCAAAATACTAACACAAGATTGCATTCAGAAGAGTAGGTTACATTCTCAAAATATCCTGTCTAGACAATTATGCAAAACCACGGCCCACTGAAGTATTTCCCAGCGTCACCTCATGGCCCTCACTCAGAGTAAATAGAGCCCAATCACAGCTATGAAAGTTACTCTTTCAACAGCATCCAGCACTAAGGGGGAAGTCTGGAAACAGTCTAATAGAGAAATGATATATAACCTCTCATATATATGCCCTCAGCATGGAAAGGTGCCCAGATTCACACGATTTCTGGTTGTGGTGGTGTGTAGGACAAAGACTGTGCCTATAACAGTAAATTAAACATGCCAGGACTGTCTGCTGGCACTAAGGCCAGCTGGCACAGACAGCCTGTGTCCGTATGCCCTTACCCTTCAAGGTATGCAACAGCCAGATGGGAACATCTTTCAGCCTTCCTTCTCCTAGCCATGCTCAGGATTTGTTCCGAATACTGCCAGAAATGTCCAAATCCCTGCCAGATTGTTCTAACAACTAAGTAATACAAACAATCGAGTTTTATAGTCCAAAATAGCACTCTGGTATTCTTCATTTTACCCATATAGACCTAAGTGATAAGTCCAGAGGGCTCACCTCCCCTTTGTAACAAGAAGTAGCAAAACATAATAAATAAATAAATAAAGGGAAGTAGCTGAGCTGCCAGGATGATGAACCACGAAACGCCACAAGGGATGGACATCTTGCTACCAAAATCATTAAATAGGTAGTTTTCCAAGTACTCAGGAGAAAAGAATAGAAGCTATCAGAGTAAGGTATTTTTTGTTTGTCTTAATGCCATTGGTATTATAGGGAATTGCCATTACAAGGAGTATTTTTCCCAAATTCTGCTGCAGACAGTTTACAATCTAAATGCAACTACAGTTTAGTGGTTGATCTAGATATAAATTCTTGCCATTTTTATAGAACCCAGTGAAGTCCCAATGAGTACATTCAGTTTTCCCCCTAATTTCAACATATATGTGGATTACTTGGTTAATATAGTTTCTTTTGGTTTGTGTGGTATGAAAAGCCACTGCTATGTCACATGCTCTATTACTTGCATTTTTAATGATGAACAGGTTCACTAACCACAAGGTCTAAATAGAGTTCTTGCTCAAACATATGATTATTTACAATATGAATGTTTATACAAGAACAAATTGGCAGCAGAGGTATTCTTATTAAATTTAACCTCTGGATCGGTTACTTCAAATTGAGTAGCAATTTAAAAGCTATTTTCAAAAGCTTTTTCAGGAATCTTGACTTCTTACATGAGGAATCATGTGGCTCTTTAGACAGGGTTAACTCAGGAAAATCTCTTTCAAGCAGTACTTGGACTGTCACCAACAGCACATCCCTCTCCCAGTGCTTCCCTTATCTAAAATAACGTTGAAGTTACACTGTCTGCTCTCCATTAAACTGTAATTAAATAATAACATTTCAACTTTAATAATAAAATTACTGGGAGCATGATAATTGAATGAAAGTCACAAGTGGTAACTGTTAAGCCTTGAAGATTAGAGAACCAAAGCTTTGCAGTAACAAGAATGGACCAAGCTGTCCACAAATGTCCAAGTGGTTTACACAGTTAATGGACTGCAAGGAACAACTCATTTTTTTGTTTTTACTTGGTTAAAGTAAACTTAGGGAAGAAAAAAAACCCAAACACAAAAATAATACAAAAACTGCATTCCAGACTGATCTATATACTTAGCCTTAATGTGCAGCCCTTCAAAGGGACTCTCTAAAAGGTCTGGGGTTTTGTTTTGGGTTGTTTTTTTTAAAAAAAAAAAGTGCTGAAACAGAAGAAACATAGTTTTTAGAAAAAGCATGACCATAAACTTTATTCTTAAACTTTGAAAACTTTAAAATAAACTTCAACCCCAAATTACATGTATATTACATTAATGAAGCAGTCTTTCAAATGAATGTATTATTAGTCAAACAAAAAAATCATTGCATAACTGTAGAATTTTAATGTAGTCTATATGCTAAATTACTGTCTCCTAACCTTTTAGAAGGGGAAACTCTCCCTGTGAAATCAGTAGTGTTCCACGTATCTCAGATCATTTCTTCCTCCCTATCTTTGGTGAAAGATGCTTCTATTTTCCATCTCAGAAGTGTCACTCTTGCCTCTTAAGAATCATCTGCAGAAACTCCCAGTGGCATGTGATGTGACTCTATAGAGAGTCAGTACAGGTCCAGACTTTATTTGCTTATTCAGTGTCAGTTCCTCATCTAATCTACAAGATGCTCAGTGTCTCATCAGCAAGGCCTTTTTTTGCTGGTTGAGTACCATTGTAAGGCAATTAAAGTTTAAACATATCATTTACTCCTTTTTTTGCTGAGCTATTTAGTTACTGCTTTTATAAACAAATAAAAGGATTAGAATGTTTACTGTTCTGATATAAAAGAACATTTTGAGTAATATGGGTGGGTTGGGTTTTTTTAACCACTTACTACCATTCTGGCATGCCAGGGAAAGAGTGCTAGGGCAGGCAGGGATCCTCTGTTGTGCAGACCAGGAGCCACACCACTGCTGGCAACAGGGGGTTGGCAATTCTGCAGGATTGCTCTGAGGTCAGTCATTGATCGATCTCTTCCTATATCTGGGGTTAGATGTGTCTGAGTATATGAAAAGGGACACATGTTTAAGAGGGATTTCAGCTGAATGGATTTAGAAAGCATTAAGGAACTGGCTGTCTCTTGGTTTTTGATTCAAAAGGAAATAAACAAACAAATGCAAAGGAGCCCAGTGACTTTCAAGTCTGGAAAAAAAATTGCTTGGGATAAAGAAGGGAGTTCTTCATGACTGTGTATATACCCTGAAACAAGAAAGTGAAAGCACTCAATAGCAATAAACTTTGCTGTTAAAAGACAACTGTCAGTCAATTGTATTTATTAGAAGTCTAAAATATAAAATAGTACAATCCAGGTGAGTAAAGTAGTTACACGTTGATCAAACAAAATAGTTCCACAAAATTTTCAATCAAAGATTTAATTAGTGAATTGTCAGGCCCAAAATTAAGTCAATTTTTAAAGGGCTGAAGTTTCACACACACATTCCATGGCTTCACTGAGTTCATCCTTCAGTTTCAACCAGTTATCTGCAAACACAAGCTATACTCAGCTCTAAGAAACATTGCCAGTAATTTCTTAAGGTATAACCAAGACAAAATTTGCAATGAACATGTTTATATATGAAATAAAGCTAAACTCACAGAATGTGAGCCAACCACCACACACGGTCTATTTTTAAACTATATCTCATTCTCATTGTTTCAGTTTTAAAAAAAAAAGTATATAAACCGACCCTTAGGTTTTTTAATGACCTGTTAACTCCAAAAAAATGCTAGAATATTCATGCTTTTTA
This sequence comes from Eurystomus gularis, assembly GCA_013400335.1. Taxonomy (NCBI): domain Eukaryota; kingdom Metazoa; phylum Chordata; class Aves; order Coraciiformes; family Coraciidae; genus Eurystomus; species Eurystomus gularis. Next base: position 113,230 of record VZZY01021142.1, on the reverse strand, counting down.
ACAAGAAAACAAACAAATAACATTGTAATTATCACAGAATCCCAGAACGGCTGAGTTGAAAGGGACGTCTTGAGGTCATTTAGCCCAACCCCTCTGCTTAAGCAGGGCCACCACCTACAGCTGGTTGCGCAGGACCATGCCCAGATGGCTTCTGAATCTCCAGTGATGGAGACTTCACAATCTCCTTGGGCAACCTGTTTCAGTACTTGGCCACCCTCATGGTGAATGTGTTTTTTGATGTCCAGATTTGGCACCTCCTGTTTTTCAGTTTGTGCCCGTTGCCTCTCGTCCTGACACTGGGCACCACAGAAAAGAGCCCGGCTCCATCTTATTTATACCCTCTAAGGAGTTACACACTTTGGTGAGATCCCTCTGAGCCTTTTCTTCTCAACAGAATTTCATTTTAACAAAACTGTACAGCAGATGCCATTGAAATTATGTTTTACAACACATGTTGACCTTTCCTCCAAAAAACATCTTCTGTGTTAAAATAAGGCTCCTGTCAAAATCATTGAAACTGGCAATTACTTTGTCTTTACAAATTTTAACTACAGTTAGTTGACTTTTCTCCAACACACTACTTAGCCTCTGGACTTCCTGTTTCTTCTTCAGGGAGAGCTAAGGCAGAAAGAAGCAAAATGGGCATTTAGCTGAAGGCCTGCCTACCCCTAAACTTGCACTGTTCTGCAAAGAACAGAAAAACACATGATTTAAGACTATTTTTAGCTAAACCAGTTAAAAAGCTGCAGGAACATTTAGAAATAAGGTTTACATTAATTCAGTTTAAAATCAATAGACTTAATATAACAATAAGACAGAAACGAAAGAAAAAATCTAACTGCACACTTTTTAATTAAAATCAGTTTAAAACTAATTCAACCAATTCATCAGCTTTTGCAGCCTGCATATTTAGATAAAGCTGATGATTCAAGTCACTGTATCAAGGGGATGAAAGAACATGTAGCAGAAGCTGGAAGAAAACAGCGTTAAGTCTTGCAAGCCAATTGTTTTGCCAAAGGGTGAGTGAAATGGTGAGCAAAAGTAATCTGTAAACTCAATGGGAATTTTACGACTAAACGACATTTACTCTTGAAAAAGAGACACTAATATATTGTCTCTCCACAGATAAGCAGCAAATTTAACTTTTTCTATTCGCTATACAGGCATTCTGTATTTGATACTGAATTCTCAAGAGAATGATCACTCTCTAGGACCAAGATGAAGCCAGTAAGAATTCACAGTGGAATGCTATCTTTAAACTTGCCACAGAAGGACACAGAATGGTATCTGAAATAGTTAAGGACAGTGAAAATTCTGAAACTGAAATACAAGAAGTTTTATATCTATTCAACTGACCAAGCAACAGCACAGTTTTATGAACCCAATATGTTCAGATTCTTGTGTAAACTCAGTAACAGCTTTGGGGTTTTTTTGTGTGTTTGTTTTAGTGGGTTTTTTCCCTCCTGAAAAGTCAAACAAATTAAAAGTAATAAAAANGGGTTTTTTTTTGTTTTGTTTTAAAGCTTGCTTGCAACAAATTCAGCAAACTAGATTCAAAAGCAGTAACAACAACTATTATACAATTGAGTCTTCTCTTCATTACTTATCATACTGCAGTGCTATTTCTAATTCCATTTCTTCATTTTAATCAATACACAGTCAAAAAGGATGCTCATTTTGTAGCCTCTGTAATCACTGCAACATAAATCCTGAAGTTATTTACTGTATCTTTAATAAAAATGTGATAAACACTTTATGTTTTGAAAGTAACTGTCTTCCTGCCAGATATTTTTCACCTTTTCGTATTTGCATAAAGTAAGCTCTACTTGGTTTGGTAGTTTGTACAACACGTAACACTTGCTACACTTCTACAACACCTCCATTTACGCAGGCAAAAACCCCCTTCATTTAATTTCTTCTTAGTAGCTCAGTCTAAATGGCTAGTAAAATTACATATTATCAGTGCCCCTTATGATCAGAAAAATGAAAGCATATACTGAAGTATTCATATGAATAACCCAGCTAGGCTGCTTCTGTACTTGGGCAGTCTCACATCACTGTGGTACTTACTAATCATCTCCGCGTGCTTTCTCTTTGAAACATTGTTCTATTGCTGAGCTATAACAAACAAACCGTGTATGGCTGATTATGCTACTGCACTAACAATTACAAGTTGGCCCTTTTCCATTTTGTTTGTTAAAATCTTCATTAGTCATTTGGAAAGCTATTAAGCCATACAGAATCTAAAAATGTTACAAAAATGTATGGAAGTGTTTAGGAGTAAAAACAATCCATTTAAAAATTTGTGTTTCTTAGCTGCAGGACTATAATGCAGATTAAATAACAGAATTAGATTAACAAGTAAGTGGTCTCTTACCAGTAAGTAATGAACTGTCCTCCTACAAAGTATTAAGATACAAACACCTTACCCATGAATTTATGGATGTTCATGGCAAAAAATAATTCCCTTTACATAAACCACTAAGCTAAGTTTATTTTAGCTTTACTTCTTGAAGTCTTAAAAGTAACTATTCTATCATTTTACTGTGCTTTGTGCAAAAGTTTGACATATTTACAATGCAGTCTATAGAGGTCTTAATTTAGTCCAAAAATTGCATTAAATCAACATTCTAAATAATAAAAACCCCCAAACAATCAGAATCCACTTCACTAAAATATTAGCAACAAACAAATCACTAAATATAAACCAGAAGTTTCCACGTGAATAAGGAAAGCCAGTTTGGCAGTACAAGTATTGAGATATAGCTACTGCTGCACCAAAAATAAATTAAAAATTCTCAAGGCTAAGAGGCCCCTGCAGTTAATAATTTTTAAACAGCACAGGGGGAAAAAAATAATAAAATTATTTAGGGGAGCAGCAGGTGGAATAAAGTGCATGCATTGTATTCAATTAAAATATCGCAAAAGGAGGGAAAGCTATACAGTAGTATAGTAATTTTGAAGATTCTAAGGTGAAAGGGGTTATGTAAATTGAATAAAGCCTGTCCTAGATTTTGGGAGAGCCTCATGGCTCTCTGGGATAAAGGACTACACTGTTGCATAAAGCTGATCAACTCCCTGAAAAAGTTGTGCAGCTACCAAGAATACAAAAGACCCCAACCTGCTAATTTGCAGTAATATTTGCATGTTTCTCCATTATTTTTCTGGCCACTAGGCTGCTTAAAATTCCCCAAATCTAGAGAGAAAAAAATGATTTATCTTTAGAATCAATATGAGACACAGGGAACACAGAGTAACCCCGAGAACTTGCAAGGCATAGCACAAACCTCTCAGATGCGTCAATAAGGTCAGGTCATAGTGTGTAAGGAGTCATATATAAGGTAACTACAACTGCTAAAAACAACCACAGACATAAAAGAACTAGGATGTGTGACAAGAGGAACTTAAGCTTAAGGTATTTCCTCACAGCCCACACAGAGGGAAACCCACTTCTAAGTTCTGTACTCACCATGTTTTTACTACAGTGTCCATTACTGATATTTATACACAATGATGACTTCATTCTCTAGCACAGTGAATGAACATGAGAGATTAAAAAAAAATATATTTTGGTTGTGTATTTATCAGCATTTGGGCTCATTTAAATACTACTTGAATAACAATTATCTTTCTCAGCTGAGCAAAGCATCAGGTTGGCAGACTGTGCTTCACTTCTCAAAGTGACAATTAACCTTGATATCAGTCTGTAAAGTGCTCTGTACTGGCAGCAGAATAAAATTATCATTATCATATAAATCATAAAGATTCTATGAAACTAAGATAGCTGTCATCCCTTGGCTATTTATATTCAGTTAGAAGCAAAGCAGGTTGTTGTAGAACATCTTAAAAACGCATCATCCTACAGCCACCATGTTGTGGGCTTTTGAGCCTGTAGTTGTGGCTACCTGAAAATTTATGCCACACATATATGCCAAAACACTTACAGTTAATATACATTATTAATTAAATATCTCTTAGGGAGGTTTGCAATGCAGGAGGTCATTATACTTGAATAATAAATTTAAATCTGATTTACATTACAGTAATTCCAGACTCAAATGAGATTTTTGAGTTGATTATGTGATACCTATCAGCTAGACAGTTTCCCATGTCAATGATACCTGATCTTATTCTTCAAAGACTACAGTTTACAAATTAAAACAAAACAAAATCCAACCCAAAAAACCAGAACTATAATCCTTAATGCTGGATCAAAATTCATAATAGTCCTCTTGCATTGATGCCTAACCATTGTGTTGATAGACCGTTGAGGAACATACTCAGACAGCCAGGATTATAGTAGTTGTGCCCACAACAGCCCATTGAAATGCCATATCAAATCGATGCTTCTTCCCTTCTAGGCAGCCCAGACATGCAAGGAAGAAAATTGAGTCATCTTCTCTAAAAATTTCCCACCTTCAAACGTGCAATGACAAGTGCCTGTGAAAATGTTTACAGTCATTTTTGATATGACACTTCATTTTTGTAATGTGCACACTGTATGTCAAAGTGTTTTACTGTTTTTGCTGCTACCAACAGGACATTGCTGTGAATAAGACGTGGCAGCGAAGCAAGCCCTCTTTTAGAAATGTTTTTATAGACTGACAGGTCTTATTCTATCTGTAACAGAACACAAATAAGCAAACAGCTAATTATGGTGAGGCACGTTGCTTTTTCCCCCCCACAAGACCTGGCTATTTTCTCTAAGCCAAACTATGGCAGATCTTATACAAGTACCTCAGAAAAGGGAGATGTAAGAAAAAAGAACCTGCTCTTTGTACCCTAAGCACAAAGGGACTCCAGAGGATTGTTTCTGGCAGGCAACAGGGCAAATTGTATGCAGGAGATAAAAGAAGCCATGGTTGTGTTTCTGACCCAGGCAGCAAAATCAGTCATCCAGGATGGGAAAGGTGCAGTGCCAAAAAGTGCACTCTCACAAAATATTTTGAATGAGCAAGCCCGAGTGTCTCCTGTGGTGCCTGCTGCAGGAAAATGAACTTACTTCAATATAATATGGAGCACGGCTAACGCTTATCCAGTAATCAAACCCAGACACTCTTTCACAAAAAGTCCCGTCAAGAATCTTTTCAAGCTAAAAAAATCCAAGATAACAGGAATGGTCCATTTTCACACTAGAGACTCAGTCAAAATTCCGGTGCAACGTTCAAGCCCAGTTAACTCCAGCCGACAATTTAACCCACAGCACTTAACGAATTCCATCCACAGAAAAGTTTACATTACTGCAAAAGCTAGCACTGCATTTACCATACCAGTTCTGAAACTAGTTTTCCTGTGAGTCCACCCTAGCTGCAAGCCCCAAATTTGAAATGTTTTTTTTAATCCCTGGTTTGCAACCCTACATCCCTACATGCAACAGCTATGAGCTTAACAATCAATTATTTATTATAACAAATCTGAAATTGTATGCTAGGCAGACATCTGATTTTTAAATCTAAAACTTCTCCGAAAATTAAATGCATTACATTCAATCCATCCTCTTTTGAAGGGTTATAACATGCTTAATTTTGTATGTAATACACATACTTACCCTATTTAGGCTACCAAAGATACAGAATAGTGAGACTGTATAGCGTTTTTAAATTCTCTGGATCACATTTATGGTAAAATTACCTTAGAGTTGACATCATATTATCATTCTAAGCATTTTGTAATTACCTTAAAGAAAAAAAAAAAATCTATTTAGCTCAAAGGTATCAAGTCCTAAACTAACCATAAGTTAGTGTAATAAAACATTTAGTTGCCATTTCAGAATTAGAACACTGTAAAATGTAAAACAAATCTGATTTGTTACTACAGGTTTGTATATGTTACCCATATAATTACGACTGATGCAGAAGACACTGTACTGGTGTCATAGAAAGAAAAGAATTTCCTTTGGCAATTTAAAGGTTATAATATGAAGGATAATAATCTCTATTAGATTTATGATGTATATTTTCAGTGGTGATTACTGTCAATACCCCCCAAACAAAAGTAAAATTGAACATCAGCTAATCTTGCAGAAATGAAAAGCCCTCCTCTCCCCAAAACCCACTTGTACTAAAAATGAGGCAATCATTTTGAAAGAATGAAATTATTCACTATTTCTCCACTGAGCAACCATATTATTTTCTGATAAAGAAATTTCATTATTAAGAGCCACTGCTGAATTTTATACAAAAAGACTGTCTACAGCCCTACAATCCAGGACAAATGACTTTGAAAGCTCTAAATGTCATGAAGGCTATATTAAACTTCAAATTTCATACAGGTTTTAAATAAATAAAGCCCCCCCAAAGCCAAGTCAGAAAAAACCTTGAGAAATGCATGCTTTAAGTTGTCAGCTGTTTCAAGCATTACTCAAAGAGTAATTGTTGTAACTGTGTACTCTTTATTCTTCAAATATAACCCAATCTCCTAAATTAAGTGCAAACCCTTATATTTCAGCCTTAGCTACAGAGTCACCATCTTGTCCTCCACAATATTTATGACATTAAAAGGCTAAAAGTGTCAAGAAAGTCTATTATCACTCACCTATAGCCTTCTCTAGGCACAGTATGCATCTCAAGTTAATAAAGGCCACATAAATATGGCTTTTGTGCAGAGCAGACAGTAAATTATGTATTTAATTACATATTTCTCCCTAAAAAACAGAAACAGTTGGCTCTCTACTATTTTGGTTAACATTAATCAGAGGAAACTTCAGATTCTGGCATAAATTTGACTATCATATAAAAGGTAATATTTAAAATACATAATGCCTTACCACACAAACACGAGCTGCCATATGTGAGGCACTGCTAAGCATGGTTTCTATTAAGCTGATACACAGTAACTGGCTTCTTTCCAAGCAACATGGAAGTGTTTAAAAAACCCCGTTTAATCCAATTCCACAGCTTTGAAACAAAAATAAAGTGCTGCAAGAACTGTTAATATGAAAAATTAAAGGCATGTAAATAAGTGAAAAAAATAAATTGTCAGAGAAAATGAAAATAAAGATTATTTCAAGTAGATATCTTAATTGTAATTAGCAACATTTGGCATGCGTTGTGCTATGATTGAAAGCTGCAGCCAATTAGACACCCCAAAAAGCTTGTAACGAAGCTGCAAATGTGTAACTACAGCATAAATAAGTTTTATTACACACCAAGAAAACAGTACCCGGATTAATTTCATAGTTTGTTTCCGAAATGCTGTAAAGCATTCTCTGTAACTAGTTTATAACTTTTTAGTCTTTAACTGCAGCTTTTCTGCCAGGAGATTTTGGAAAACAATTTCATTAAGTTCAGACCATTAATTGTAAATCTGCACACATTCCATGTAGAGCAAGAATAAAAGATAAATTACAGCATTGCCTTAGGCTGTCATGCCTGTGTAAAAAAAAAACCAGTAACAACAACAAAAAGCCAAACCAACCAACCAAAAAAAGAATAAAGTGCATAAGTTAACAGCTGTTAAAAAGCTGTAGAATTGTGGTATTGGAACTGAGGAAGACTAATTTTTGGTTTTTTTTTAAAAACAGATTTCCAAGACGAAAGGGAAAACGCTACTTTTTCCTTTGGAAAGCGTAAGAGGTACACAATGGCATTCAGGAAATAAGATTAATTTGTCAGATGCTTTTTTAAAGTTTTCTGAAAATGGAAAAATTTTTAGACATTACATAGAAGATCAGAGTTCAAATTCTGATCAAATGTGGGTGTACTGAGGACAACAGTTAGGCACTTCTGAAATTGTGCCATTTATTAAAGGAAACAAATACTTCATTATCAGTAATGCTGTCAGTCCCAACCAACAGACAAAGTACCTTCCATTTCCCCCATTTACTCAATAATGAGTAATTTACTAAAGGGTAATGAGTTGCTAATAAAAGCATGTTTCTTACATGATTCTCATATAAGAAACTAAATGGCGGTGACTGCTTGTTCAGTGCAATAGTACCTACTACAGTCACACTTTCAAATAGCTCCACTCTACCAAATTTCTGTAAAAAAATTGATCCTTACGCAGTTTTTACGCAAGATATTACTTTACATTTAGGAAAAAAAAATGGAAAAAAACCCCAAGAGAAACAGCCAACTAAATGAAAAAGCTACACATGTAGATATTTCTCTGCAAAGTTTCCTAACAATGCTACAAACTCTCAGCCAAAATGGTTTTGTTTCCCTTGCTGGCAAGCGATGACTGTTTATTTAACACACTTACTTTACGGCTTGGTGGGGGCAGAGGGTTTTTTTGTGTTTTATAAGGGCTGTATTTAGATTACAAAAACATGTATATATAATACCAGTTTTATGTTATAAACTAAATTCAGGCCTGCAGGAAAAAGAAAACCAAGCAACTATGTTTAGCTATGCAGGAGAGAGCAAAAGATATGCCTATGGAAGGTAGTCTGAAAAATTCTGGAGCTGAAAGCATTGGGGATTGCCCTTGTACATCCTAGGAGACTGACATACAAAGACCAGATATAACTCCATATGAAACCACTGGAAGAAAATTTCTCTGTTCAGAATTCCCCACGCTAAAAGCACTTGCATTTCCTTGTACCCTTGTCAGTCCTTCGCCTTCCTCACACTTGCAATTTAAACTAGAGCTTTATTATCTTGTACACTAAGCACGTTGCAAATATCCAAGACCCCTTCCATGCCCATCACAGGACCCTTTTTGGCCACTTTTCTGCCCTTTCCTGCTTCAAGGAATGTGTAATTGCCATGACCCCTCCTTATGCCCCAATCTTCACTCATTGCCCTACTTCAGCTGTCCCATGGGATATGCTCTGACTCACACAGGGTTCACTGAAGTACTCTTAATCTTCTTAAAATTTTCTCTGTTCTTTCCTTCTGAGAGTGAAGTTGTCATCATTTGAAAACTGGAAGAACTGGTAGAAATCATGTGGATGTATTGTTAATGCTGGGACGTATTAATGGGTATTGTCAGCCAGTTCCTTACTTCACCATCAGTGAGTGAAATTGCCAGTCCTGGCAAGCAGCCAGCAACAGGCTCCCCTTACTGCTTTTATTTTTTTTTCTCCTCTCCTGTCTTCATGAAAGTTGCTAAGGTTTCTAGCCACCAATGCCCACTACAAAAGATCACTACAGAAACATCAGCTATATTTTAGATGGCCTTCAAAACACTGCATCTTGGCACATGGAAGACCCATGAAAAGAAACACCTGTGCATTATTTTTTAAAAACAGATGCTTTGTGAACAATATGACATTAGGAAGTCACTTTTACACTGAAAATAAAACAGATATTTTAAAAAATGTTTTATTACAGTTACTTGCTTCAGACCTAAAAGCACAAGTGACACTGTTCTGCACTGTCTTAAAAGAAAATAGCTGAAGGAATTAGAAGATTACATATTAAAAAGTAACCTGGCACTTTTCATCTGAGGTACTTCAAGGTACCAAGGTAATACATCTAAAAGACCCACCAGTTATAAAAAACAGGCGAGCTAACTCAAGTGATAAAATACAATCCCAGTGCAATCGTTAACTTACATGTTTCCGAGACAAGTTTCTTGCTGCTCTTGAAGCAGAAATGGAATAAAAATTTAAAAATAAAGCAGTTGCAGTGAGCATTCAAATACATTTTACATTCATTCTAATCCTCAAATGAATGTTGATACATCATAGATTTGAAAACAACAGGATTCTGCACACTAATATCAACTGCTTCTATGCATATCTTTTTGATTGAGTTTTGCTATTTGCTGTAAATTCTTACGGGGCCTAGCCAGGCAAAGTTATATACAATTTTCTGTGTCATGTATTCTCTAGAAGGTTATAGAAAACTAGCAGCAGATCAAAGTAAGCCTATAAAGGCAGAAGGCAAACTCCATGGGTAACACAAGGTAACGGGAAGAGAGCCCAGATTCATAACAAGGAGGCTGGAAATGTTTGTGCAGAAAAATATTCAAAGAAAGCATTCCTTATTCCGGTTTTCATCCCGCTCGCACATTAGCATCACATGCATCGCAGTCAGGTGCCTATGGCAACAAACTGATGCATCTCTAACTCAAATAATCAAAACTACTGATCACAGTCCCTTTAAAATAAAAACATAAGCTGCTAGAGGAATTCTTTCCACTTGAATTTTGTGCCAAAGTCCTCCTTCACTATCAGAAGAAATAGAATTAAGCCTCTCTTTAGCCAGCAGAGCCACCATATTCCCATACTCCTAAGTGATATAACAGCCATTAGTATGGTGCCAATCACCCTTTGTGCTTCCAGAGTTTTATCAAGGAACCAGCAAATAAAGACACCTTGTTCTGTGCCTGTGCTGCCTTAAAGTTTCTTCTTTGGTTACAGAGCAAGAAAGCACCTCACTGAAGTAGCCTGTGCATTCTGCACAAGAGTAAAAAGAACTCAACAGGCACCTAAAGGCAGTGAAATAGGTAGCGGACTCTTTCTAAGCAGACGCAGTGTTGCTGAGCAAGCACTTAATACTACCAAAATCATTACATAAACTCTCTGCGCAAGCTAAAGGAGACAAAGTAAAAGAGAGGCAAATTTATATTCAGCAAATTGCTTTGAAAACAATCCTTCCAGCACTCAAGAGGAATTGTTTTTGCATTTGGAGATGGCATCGCTCTGCTTTCTCCAAATATTTTCACATTTACTCAAATATTTTAAGGAAACACATATAGCCAATATTATTCAGACACCCCTCAGGTCAAAGTGACGCTGTGAGCATAGAACCTAAAAAACTGGAAGGCATCTCTTTGCTCACATTGGAAGGCTATGTGAGTGCCCGTGGACTTGTGTGTGTGTGCACACAAGGGGAAGAAGGGAAGACCTCCTTAAATTCCTTCCTAGGGAAGGAAGGAGACTCGAGTAGGCCAGGGCAGCACGATAGATACTTGCTGTACCTGCTGCTCTAGATGTCTACACTTCTCATCACAAAGCAAGGCTGACAACCTTCTCCCTCCCAGTCTTCCTATGAAATTGTGCTAACAATTTGTTTTCTGCTCCTGACAGTTGTGCCATGTCCTTAGCTTTAAAGTAGGACTAGGCAAGAGTTTAAACAAATGGCCCCAAGAACAATAACTTAAATTGATAGGATTCACACAGTCCCTTTGAGTTGTGAAGACTCCGGCCTCACCATTTCAGCAAAAGCACAGACAGAGCAATATTGAACAGGAATGTTGGACTCCAGTCAATACTAGTGCAAGTGGCAACCATGAGGCACGCTGACCTCTCTTCCTAAACCAAGTTGAATAATTTGCCATTCCACTTAGTTCTTCTCTACATCATCCCAAAAGAGATGTGTTTTAAGTCTTTTCAGTGTGATTAGTTTTCACAAGCAAAATACTAGGATCAGATATGTTGCTCGTTTATCAATTTTGCAGACAGTATAAGAAGCAAGAAATTAATGTAATGATTCCAAACTAATCAGAGAGATAAGACTGCATGCAGGGTTTTCAATTGATTGGTGTGGAACGAGAACCATTCAATCTGCCCACGAAGCAGCACAGCCCTTTGAAGTACATTTCTGAGCCTCCAGCCTCACCCATATTGCTACAGGGAAAAAGAAATAAAACTGTATAACACCTAAAAGGAATTGCAGTAAATACACAGAAAAGAGAAAAATGGTGACAAATACGCTAGAGAACATGAAAAGAAAACACGAAGAGGAAGATAGGTAACAACAGTGACTTAATAGGGAAATTTTGAGCAGTTGCTCCAAGTGGTGTCCACAGAGAGCTGCTATTCACTTTGTGCTGGCTCTCCTTGTTTCCAGCTGCTAAGTTCACACTGAAAGAAGCTAAAAATACATTAAAGACTTTCCAAATATTATTTTCCCATGTAAGCAATTGGTATAAGTTGCCACAGAGATGATGTTCTCTTCCCAGTGAGAAGGGAAATAGTATACAACACTGACAATTGAAGTTGCATTCTATGAAATCTATTGTCTTGGACAAGATGCAGTCCAAAATACAGGAAAGTTTGAAAAGGCATTATTTTAGCTACATAATTCCCGACTATTCCCCTCTTCCAGTAAGGCAATACATGAAAATGATACTTAAAGATGAGGTTTTTATTGCCTGTGAGAAAAGGTATACTCTGCACTACTCAGAGGTACACAATGTGCAACATTTCTAGCAATCAAGCTTTGGTATTTCAATGAGGGGGAAAAAAAAAGAAGAGAGGTAAACGTCTACAATATAGGTATACTGTCTCCTGACAAACTAAAATTTCACAATGCTGCTGTTTTAAAATAGAAATGTACCTTCTTAGCATTCACGATGCTCCTTGACAGTAAATTCAGCACCGTACAAAAATAAAGGGAGTAGGGGGGATGGGATGGGACACAACACATACCAAAAAACATCCAGTTCTTTCTGTTAAATGTGAAGTATAACAGGCTTTTTTATGACATGCCTTCCTCCAAAAATAGCAATGATTACACTGCTCAACTCCCACACACCCCCCAACTTGACTATTTGACACTTAGAGCATTATACATTCTCAGTTCTGGGGAATGATCCAAAGTTTGTGGAGTCAAGAGGACTCTTTCCACCGACCCAGAACCCAGACTACAGAACATGAATACCTAGGGAGGCGGGCAACTCCGATTTCTTATAATATTGAATCTTCTTTTAAAGCCAAATGTGACAGACTTTTTAGGAACTCGGAAATCCGCAGCTTTCCATAGTCTTGGAAAGATGCTACAAGTCGCAGCAGTGATAATCTGCCAATTACATGGCACATGTGTGAGCAAGACTTTTTTTGTCTTCCAGACAAACAAGAAGATTATACAGCCTATTCTCTTCATGGGGATGAGGAGGGGGAAGCCTTAAGATTTCAGCTGCTGCAGAAGCGGAAGGTGCAACCCCCATGGAGCTTGTACTGACTGTGTACCCCAGCATGCCATTAAGGGATGCTACTGCACTGCAGATGCTGCTCCATTTGGGGTTTTTTCCTGAATGAGACAAACCTGAAGCTTTGACTTGCTGTAGTTAATGGAAAGTCTTGCAACACATCTTGCAATATTCAACCCAAGTTCCAATTCAGCTCAATATCCTGCCTATTGGAGCTTCCTAAATAACTACTTAGAGAATATTCTTTAACAATACATCTTTCCTTCGCGTTTTCTGTGACATTTAGTTTTGAGATTTATCACATTCGTATTGACCAATCATGATTTATTTTATATATAAAAGTAGACACATAGTGAAAGTAAGCTGGAATCACAACCATTTCAAGTACCCAATGTCTGCAGGCTTTCATCTTTATGAATTACACTTTTAAAAATAGAAAATCTAATGCCTCTTACAACAATTATCTAAATTTCACTAAAAACAAGAAAGGATGTATCAATACTTTAGGGTAACATATACTGTACTATAGCTTGGCTTTCTTCATCATGCTGAAGAATCATGTCTGGCTGATGTATTTATTTTGTAATGTTTAACTATAATAGAAAATAGATGAAGTTCAAATGAAAACACTGTTTAGACTATGTCAACAGAGCATAAAACTAAATGAAGTGATTCTGTATTGACTATAAAAACAGATTTGCTAATAGTAAAATTACTAATGGTTATCTATCAAGACCACAACATGAAATAATTCTGCATCTTAAGAACTGTGTTAAAGCAGCAGACACACGAACTTAGACGCAATTTTTTTATTTTTGCAAAACAGCATCACGCAGTGCACTTTATTGCTATTTTATCATGAATGTAAATAATTCCAAAAACCCAGGAAATATCCAGCTCAGTCTTTTTTTTTTAATTGCAAGTCACAAAGGGCTTTCCACTAAGACAGTCAATGCTTACTTCACACTTGCTAGCAAAAGAAAATCAAATAACAGTATCTTGTAAACTGAAACAACTGCTTTGTTACAAAGGGGAGGATTCAGAAAACTAGAACAGATCACACTGTTGTAAAAACTAGAAGACTAAGTTCAAAGACTTATGCATTCTTCTACAACAGACTGAAGTTTTACATTCATCTCAGCAAATCAATCCACTAATAGGCATCAGTCATCAACACCTAAGTAAAGATCTGCCATATGAAACAGCTTTGATGTGATTGAAGACTCACACACAGTCATAAGTATGACAGAACAGCTTAGCTATTAAAATGTTTTATCCAGCAAAGAACTGTTCATCCTAATTGACTGAAATACTCTTTGAACACTATTATTGCAAGGCTACTTTACTACACAGCACTTTAGTACATCGCCACTTGACTTATATCTTAAGATCCAGCACAACCACATCAAATCTTGTTAGAATATTTTCTCACACATACTTTTGTCAGGAGACCAAAACAATAAAGCTGACTTTCATTTTCACTACCAGTTGCTTAGTTAATTTGATACTGAAACGTACGGGGATTCATTATAAAAGCTGCACACAATCAGCCATTTCTATCAATCTTTCTTTTTGCTGCACTAACAGAATGAATCCTACTAACCACATCAGTTAAAATGGGTTGGCAGGACTGGATGGAAGCTATTCTTCTGCACCGAGCCCAACTTCTCACCAGGAGAGGGGCAGTGGCAGGGGCTCCTTTAAGCAGCACTGTGCAGCCCTGGCCCGGCTCAAACACTGACCATATGTCAAGCTGACAGATACCAAGCCTGAGACAGCCATCTGAAAACAACTGTATCCCGCTGCAGCCACCAGGCAACCAGCGTTTTTAGGCCTACCTCACTACTCATTTCAAAGCCAATTTTAAACACACATACTAAGAATGTAAACGTACTTGACCAAAAAAAACCAAAACAAAAACAACCCCAAAACCAACAAAACCCACAAACAAGCACAAAGTCATTATTAAAAAGCCTTAGCAACGACATATTCTATTTCAGGCAGTTTCCACTGAATATTGTAATTGATCACCAGAAACACAGCCAGAAGATCAATCATAGTTTGTGCCTATACCATTTTTCCTTCTCCATTATATTAACAGTATGTTAAAAATTTGCAAAAAAAAAAAAAAAAAGGAATCAAACATACCAGCAACTGCCACCAAGTGTTACATTTTACAGAATTAAACAAAATGCTATTGTTTCGGTACCTCAAATCAAGAGTGATTTGATTTTTACCCTGTGTCTATCAATGCATCATAGGGTTCATTGGTTTGTCCATTACTTTTGTTACCAGAAATATGTCATATCAATTCTTTGTATGCAGGTAAACATGTTTTCTATCAGATTTTATTCCAAAATTACTAAGTAATCAGCACAAAGTAATAGCTACAATTTACTCCAGTCCCCTATGCAATTTCCATAATTCCATATATTCCAAATTAATAAAATCCAGGAGAACTTACCTACAGTTTGGAGGAGGGTCTAATGTAATTTCTGCAAGTTCTTTCTGAATTCTTAAGAGAAAAAAAAGAATTATCAGGACTTTTTTTCAATATATTTCTTTCAACTTTATGAACATTCCTACAGTAATCAATACTAATAAATCAATTTTTCTAATTTCTGATGGAAAGCTGATGCTATAAGGTTTCATGAAACTGCTCAAGAAAACATGGAACTGAAAATCAAATCTTTTCTGAAAAATGAGCCTCCAATCTGGGAGAAGTTATACCATGAGCAGCCACCTAGAAAATCCCACTTTTTCTATAGGTCAGCATTCTCAGTTCTTTTACTCGCTTAAACAATTAAACGTCTCTCATATCCTTCTTCCTTATTTCCCCTCTGCCTATATGTCTAACAGCTCTTGCTCTCCAGAATATTTAGCTTTTTAATGTATCTCATACCGGCAGAACAAGAAAACCCAACTTCATAGCCCAGTTGTCCCTCACCCTCCCTGAAAAACCATCCTGGTCTTCTCCATAACATCCTCCTCAGTATCTGGGGGCTGCTATGAGATCCCCCCAAATCCTATACTCAAAGGGAAGTGCTCCAGCTCCCTGGCCAGGGTGGAAACCTGTCACTGGACCTGCTCCAGTGCATGCTGCCTTCATACTGGGAGGCCCAAAACCAAGTATGTGTTATTATAGGTGCAGTCTAATGAGAGCTGGGTACAGGGAGATAAATCACTTTCATCTACCTACTGACTATGCTCCTGTTAATCCATCCCTGGAGGCAGCTAGCCTTTGTTGCTACCTCACGTTGAGTTGCCAGGGCCCCCATATCCCTCCCAGCAGAGCTGCTCCCCAGCCTGTATTGCTACAAGGGGCTAGTCCTTCCCACATGCATGATGTTACATTTGTCCTTGTTGAATTTAATGAGTTCCCTGTCAACTCTTCCTTGCAGCCTGCCGAGGTCCTACTAAGTAGGAGTAGCCCCTGCGTGTACCAACTGCTCTCCTCCAGCTTGTCATCTGCAAACTGCCATATCCTCCAGGTCACTGATAAAGACATGAAGCTGGACGGGTCCAGTCCAGACCCCAGCAGTACTGCACTCGTTACAGGCACCCTGCTGGAGGTTCTCTGCCAGTCAGAGCAAATTTGCATTAAGGATTTCTGGGTATTCCCAGGCTGACATTCCCATGCCAAGTCTGTGAATTCCTGATCTCTGCCATATCTGGCAATATGGGTTCTTTTCCATTATATTCTCTGAAGAAATTTAAACACGCAGGGCAGGAGTTTCCAGAGTTCCCAAAGGAACGTGTAGGCGTTTCCAGTTCCCAAAGACTTGCCAGAGTATGATGTCATAAGAAGGACTGCGAAGGCCACCTTCCTTATAAACTATGCTTAAGGCTTTTTAAAGGGCTACTTCAGTGCAAAAACACGAACATTTAGAAGGAGGAAGTAAAGGAAAAACAAATTCAATGTATCCTCAGTATTTCATTCTTCCCTTCTCCTTCACGAGATTTCATGTACTGGAGCAGATTGCTATTCTTGTTATTCCCTACACTAAGAAAGAAAACCTGCATGAAAGTATCATTCAAATTCCTGAGACACATGCTCAAACCACAACCAAAAGTTCAGGCCTGACCTGAAGTACACACTTATCTTGTTAAAAATGACTGCCACCCATTTTGCACATAAACCATTTTCTTTATCTGTATTTATCCAAATAAACATTCAGGTATATTGGCAAATATAACATAAAAAATGAGCAGTTTAATTCTGTCTATAACATTAAGATCCAAATATAATCTTACACTCTAAGGAGTCTCACAGCCACTATCAAAATTCCCCTTATGCCACTATGAATTGATTTTATGGCTACAATGAATAAATAAACCAAAGGCAGTAGATGAACTGGCCTGAACCAGAAACTATCATCCTTTATCACTCACATTCTGAAATAGGTAGGACATACATGGGCAGGATTTGTAGGTAGAAGTAATAATCACTTATTAGATTAGCCAATGTAGTTGAAAAAGATAAAAACACTCCTTCAGATGCTTAAAATTTCTTCCAACCTCTATGCACCCCAACACTACAAACACAAACACTAGTTACTCTTGTAGAAGGGGAGAAATGCAATGTTTGCTTTTTCTACTCATTGAAATATTTGAAACTCCAGCATACAGAATTTTCCCAATAAATATCACTCCTTTCTTGTAAAAGTACAGACACAGGGTGCTTAATCAATATTTGCAGCACGTCATTGTAGTAAGACTGAAAATCCACCACATTATATAAAAAGGGAAATTCTGATTAGTGAAGTCTAAGCACAACAAACACGTTGCTTTTAAAAAGTTACTCTATTTAAACAATTCCAACAGTTCACACCTTTTAGAAGGCAGATCTTACAAGTGTGAGAGATGCTTAAAATATTTCTTCTGTACACATCAAATTTCTACTGTGTTTTTGAAATTTGTACTATCACAAATTCAAATCACAGAAAATCTAGGTAGCATGGAATCTCAATTTCATGTTTTATGGGTTGCTTTGCTTTTTCTGCCTTTTGGGAAGTTACAGAATGATGGCACTGAACTTCTATAGTCAGGGATTATTCCTTTGCTTTACATATAGTAGTAAGAGCAGTTAATATTTCAATGCATTACAATGATTCCAAGAGACATCAAGAATGGGCTGACAAGCACATCTTAAGTCCTAGACCAAAAACCTTCCATTCTTCCTCCTAATTCATAACCCATGTCCTTTCCATTCTCAAAACAGAAGGGTACAGAGCTTTCTCCCCTCCTTCCTCTGCTCTAGCTCAACTCGGCATTTCTAACTTCTAATGTCAAGAGCATGAAAATGGTCCTTTATTAAGCTTTTCCTGTGATTGAACAAATAAGAACAAAAAACCTTTCTACTCTAAGTGGTAACTGATGAGATGGTACTTTTTATTTCTGTTCAAAAGTCCTAAGTGCTTCTACAAGCATCTAAGTTAAAGAGATGTTTCATTCATGATTAATTTTATACAAACACAATACAACATATTAATACAATACTGTCCATCAATTGCTCCTTAGCAAGTTGTCCATATCTGTTCTTCTACTGTGTGGCATCCCAAACTAAAACTAATATATACACCTTACACCTCTTTTGTTGCAACCTTAATTTACCTTCCATTCACACTGAGAGGACATTCATAAACAGCTTCTGCGAAGCAGCTGACACACAATAGCTTGTTCACATGTCACGGCATTCAAAGTTACAATTAAATCATCACACAACATCCCAGAGAGCCTTGCACTGATAGAGACCTCCAATGTGCAAGCTCGCCTTTGTCTGCATGAGGTACTCCACTGCTCTGGCACTTGTTTCGTATCTCCACTGAATTGCCTTCAGAACCTTACGCAGGAAAGGATGTGCCTTATTTCCTTTACTGACCACAGAGGATTCACTGTGAGAGTATGTGGCCTCTGGCAACAAAACATTTTTTGCAGGGTCCTGTCTGGCATCTCTTTCTTTGCATTTTCTGCCTCAGTACAGTTATGTTTAGCTACGTCAGAGAGGAAAAAGGACTCCAAATTAAAATAATTGTATATATCCAGTTTATATGTAAACGAATGACATATTGGTTTACTATATATTGGGAGTGCGGTGACAGCAAGGGAAGAAGCCCTTGCTAGTAATCAAAGCCCTGGGCTGCACATATAGGACATTTAATTTGCAATGTCAGATCTGATACTCATTGTTTGGTCTTAAAGAAATCATCTAACCCCTCTCTCTCAGATATTTATATAGAGAGAGAGAGAGAAAGAGAGAGAGAGAGATTTATATACACATATAAACAGACTTTCCCCCTCCATTTTACTAACAGAAAAGAACAAACATAGTTGCCTTCCAGTAATAGTGCAAAGGTTAATCTACTCCTAAATTCAGAAGCATGAAAGTACATTGTGGATTTCAAATATTATTAATTCTCACAGACACATATTTACTACTATTCCAAGCCTAGGGGGACTGTGTGTTGTTTCCTTCATGAAACAGTTAAAGTTCTCTAAAGCTATGAGAGAATTGAGCATGTCAGAGGATTTCCCAACATGATTAATAGGAAAAGAAGCAAAATAAAGGGCTATTTGACAATGAGATATTTTTGCCATGTCTAGTTTCCTAAAATACAAGCCTCTTTATCCATAAAAGTCAGGTGAGCCAATACTTCATACTGAAGAATACGTTACTTAGAAATACATACACTGGTATGTATTTCAATCTTACATAAACTGTGACCGAGCAGGAAAGAGAGCTAAAGATGATTAGATTAATGCTGGAGGAAAAGAAATCTTCTTGCCTCCATACTAGATGCACAATAAATGGCAAAGATATTTCTCATAGGAAAAAGCTCTCCATATTTTGCCGTCATATTCAAGATGCTAAATATCATTCCCAGATTCTTTGAAAACAGCATTGAGACAAACTTCCAGAGGGGGAAAAAAAAAAAAGAGAGAGAAGAAAAAAGAAGCTCTTTTTAAATTTTGTTGAATTTCAAACAAATTTAATCCATTACCTATTTGCTACTCCTTAAGGTTGCAAATTCTTTCAATAAAGAAAATAAAAGTTTACAACTGAAGTTTTAAAGTTCGCAATTCATTGTAGGCACAGATATTTATAAAAATACCCAGGACTGGACACAAAGGTTGACAGATTTTCAGCTATCAGCTTCAGGAGCCAAGCAAAACAATACATTCATTTGTTGAGCTACTATGTCAGCCAGGAATGGTTACACTTCTCTCAATCCAAAGGTCATGCTAAGATTTGCTACTTAAGAGGTAACGAGATGCCTGCTGTTTTCAAGGACAGCAATTCAATTCCGTGTCTGAACTGTAATTGTGATATGCAGTAAGTTTCTCAATCTTGACATGTTAGGTAAGAGAGGTTGCTATTTAAGGTGATGCCCTCTGGGTGAGGAAAATTGAAGGACCGGTACACTGTATGACATATGCTGTAAGCTATTACACCTGTATAGCAGCTAGTCCCAAAAGTATCAACAGAGAAGGACAGGGTGTGATGGCATTCTGCTCTCTTGATGCCATCTATAGCAGTGCTAACAGAAGAAACTCCTTATCTTAAAAACAAAAAACTTACTCAAATATGAATTCAAATAGTTTCATATAGCCTCTATAATGAGATCATTTTGGAAAGCAGTAAGCTGTGGGAATAGTATATTCATACATAAGACATGGTAGCAGTTTGCTTTTACACAAAAGTCAGCACACTGCTAAATCTTGATTCACATAAAACCTAATGCTACTGAAAATTCTTTAAATCTGACTACATAAACATACAAACAAAAAGCAGAACAGAAGTATTCCAAATACAGATGCACAAATCTTCATTCTAATCCAAGATATACAGTAGCTATCATAATGCAATCCAAAAATACTTCAACTACAATTCCGTATGCATGAAAAACCTCTCCAAGTGAGAAAATGTGACTTCCAAATTCAGTTTAGAATCAAGTCTGTAGTCTGTGACGTTAGCTCCAGTGCTACGCTAACTTGTGGGAGTTATCTGCTCAAAACAGGAATTAAAGGATCTTGACCAAAGCCGCAACTGCAGTATACTCTGTTTGGGGTTTTTATCGACTTTAGCGGAGTTGATTCCTTTAACTATAATGGAGTTATTAGAGGGAATTGCACAGTGAAACACTTACATGAAGATTATTGTGACTTTAGAGCAATGCCATACATACCCACAGAATTCAAAAGCTAGAAAAGGAAAAAGTTGCTAAGCGTATATTTAGTCTTTTTTCACTAGGACAGCTGAATTACTTCAATTTACTTCAATTCTTAAAAGATCACTTCTTTAACCTGTTGAAGAGCAACATTCCCACTGAAGGAGTATAGCCTTATTCCTGCACTATTTTTCATTTCTAATGAACAAAAATAATAGTATTACTATGAATATATTTTATATAGACAGCTTCTGTAATACTTATCACATATTGAGAACTATATACCATTTTTCCTTCCTTCATGTCTTTCCTCTCCTTTTAATCATCTACTTTAATTTCTGATTTTCCTTTCTTGAGGCATTACTGATTTTAATTAAAAAGCAAAGAAACAAACCTGTAATATGAAAACCTGACCAGATTAAGAATGTTTATAGAAATGTAACCCCAATTCTAACAGTAACAAACTAACCAATACTAACAAAAAAAAAAAGAAGAAAAAAAAATTACTGACACTATTAACCCTGTTACTATAAAAACAAAGTTGCTGTGATCCTTCCACGAAGTGCTATGACAACCAGCACTACTAAAATGGATTTTTTTCCAAAAATATTCTTTATTGTGCACATTATCTACAGAGCTCTTATAAATCATCCCAGCTTTCAAAATGCATAATCAAAGGTTTTCCTTCAATATTAGTATACATGTGAAACCGGCTTTTGAGTCTAACTGGCAAAGGTACTGATGTCAGCAACTGGCATAATTAGTTTCAGCAGAAGCATAAGCAGACATGATTAAACTTTAAAAGGTTTAAGTAATTTTATCACTGTGAAATGCATGTTGAGAAAAGCTTTGAGCTTTGAAGATACAAAGCTAAGATTAATAGACCAATTTCTGACATATCATTATTAATTTCTTAATAGGATAGTGTCCACAGGCCCTTGTCAGAATTGTGGCATCATTACATTAGGCATTGTACAAAGTTTAGTATACATAGCCTCTTTTCTAAAGAAGTTAAAAACTGGTTTTTATGACCTTAAAAGTCATGACTCCTCCAATATTCCTAATATTTAAAAAATAACAATAGCAGGAAATAGACGAAAGAGAAGAAGACCAGAAACCACAACAGCTGTGAGGATTAACTACATGAATAACATCATGGTTTGAAGTGAAAGCTGGGTTTGGTTTTTTTTTTCTTTTCAGTCACAAAAGGAAATGTGGGCAAACTTTGCTGGCCATCCTGTAAGCAAGATGACTAGGTAATCTTCTAATAGTGTCAGTGTAGGAATGGGTCTTCAGAAAGCATTTTACCAGGGAAGGAAAAAAGAAGGATGGCTAGCTGCAAGGAAGGTGTCTATGACAGAAGAAAAGCTTGCCAATACCTCACTGGAAAAACAGAAGCAGCTTCAGTTCAGAAAAGTATGTAAATGCTAAGGGACAGACTAAGCCAAGAGAAAGACTTGAATCCTGAAGAGGTGTACACACACATTTATATACTGGTATTTACAGACTCCTACTACATGCATATGTTATAAATTACAGCAGCAGAGCCTTGATGCTTCTCCTTTACCACAGCACCATAGTGGCACAACTCCAATGTTTTTTCTTGTAGTTTACACAGCCTTGTATTAGTAAAGAAACTGGATCTGGGAATTCTGCATCAGGACAGTCCGCAGAATTGGTCTCTTGTCAGATTACTTTAAAAGTGTTTCTTGACTTCAATCGCTATAATCTTGTTTGAGGAATTTTGTTACCTAGACTAACACTCCTACATGTACTAACGGAGGAACACTAAGCTGTAAATTCCTTCTGCCTGGTCCAAGCAAGGCAATTGTTATCTGGAGATGGACACGATAAAGTGGAATAAATAGCTATTCTACAAGCCCACCTTTCCTCTCAAGCAGAAAAAGAGAAGGAAAAAAAATAGGTATTAAAACAGACCACATTTTAAAAGTAATGAAACCAACATGCATTTGTTCTTCACTCAAATATTTCTGACCTGACCATCTGGGAAAAGGAAACGCAGTACTTTACAGCAATAGGTATTACGGTAGTCCTAACATGCTGAGTTACTGAACTGTCTGAAATGTTTATGGTTAATTAACTGTAAGTTACACTGACAAGTTTCAACATCAGTCATACACACACATACAGAGATATATTTTATAAGGCTACAAAACTGTCTGAGTTTTACTAGCAATAAAAAAATGTCAGCTTTTATCATGCAAGCTACTATTAAAACCATGCGAAAGAGCCAAACTGTCAAAGAAAGGAAAAAAGTATACAAGTCTCATTATCGTGACCAGTCTCAAATGGCTATTACACTGACATAGTAGTGCTATAGTAAAACAGTAAGAAAATTAATATACTGTGTCAATACATACATCTGATGGTCAGCCAAAAAAAAGAGAAAGGAAAATAAACAGCCAGAAAGAACACCATACCTTTTAGCACTAGTTGACAGTTTAGCAGCTGTTTTGCTTGATATTTTGCCCTCTTTTTTCTTGGGTTGAACTTGCTCCCTTTCTTGTTCCTGCTGAACACCTTCACGCTGATCTCCATCAGAGCTGCCTCCACTAGTGCTTGGACTATCATCAACTCTCTGCCCCTCTGTAGACATTGCAGATGCTGCCCTGATGAAAAAACAAACAACAGCAGTTAGCTTTTTCAGAAGAAACTGTCCAGTAGCATTTCTTACACGCCTTAAGGAAATAACACACGAGATTTATGCTTTTGTCTTAATACATAATGCTTGTGCTTCAGTAATCTTTGCCCTGAAGACTTTTGCCATAAGCGTATTAACAATTCAGGAGTCGGTAATTTAAAACCCCATACTAAATAAATAATAAACCCTTATATATATATGAAAAGCCTAAGTTATTGTAGTTAAGCGGAAAACGTAATTCTGCAGTTATAATAGTGAATGTACTGTGAATTATATTTTTCAACTGCTCAGCCATATCATGGGTTAGCTATCTCATCACTATGCCACTGGTTCACGTCTAGCACAGTTTGTTAAAAACTGAGAGCTATTACTATCTTAAGACTCTCTGTTATCCCATAAGAAATAAATCTGTGGGCTCTTTCCAAGTCTATAATGTGGTTTTCCACGTTACAAAATCCACATCTTGGCATGCTGGATGGAAACATTCACAGAACCAAAAGGCGCTAACACAGAGCTGTTTGTATTTACTAAAATGATAAGTTTCTAGAGCGGTACATACGCTGGTAGACAATATAAGGAAGCTTTTTCCTGACAAATACTGTTCAGGCAACAGAAGGCAACAAAGCTGTCAGAGAAGACGAGCGACAAGAAATCTCAGTATTTCAGAAGTCAAGTTAATACTTCATTCGCACACTTCTCATACTAGTTAGCTACTTCCATTTCTTCCTTTATTTTAAATAGTATAACAATATGCCGACAAATTAGGAATTACAAGCTCACTGTTACAGCTGTCATAACTTCTCAAACTCTTCTAATGAAGGGCAGATGTCCATGAAAAACTCTTACTGAATTAGCATATATGGTAGCAATGACTGTTAGAAAATTTTACCAAAAAACTCCAAACCTGTAATTCATATATGTATTTTCTATATCCTCCTCTAGAGATTTTAATAAAAGAATCCTCTTCAAAGCACACAGGCCTAAATGTGGCTTACACCCATACAATCCCCATATATCTGGGTTTTCTGATCAAATCAGTCTGAATTAAGAATTTTCTCTTTCATACACAAAGAGTTTTAAATTGCTGTGAACTTTAACTTGCTTCTCCTCTTACCTATGTACAGACACCATCACAATTAAGTACAAAACTATTCATCTTGATGAACACTTGTTCAAAAAGGCTGTAAGTGTTTTAGTTATAGCTGCATGTAAGAAAATTCACTCTTAATCTGCAAAAGCTTACCAGGGTCTAATTCTATCAAATTGTACACACCGTGGAGCAGAAGAACTAATCTTTTCAGGCATTATTGAAACAATCCAACTAACTTCAGGAGGAACTGGATCTTTTTTGTCTAATTTATGAAAAGGATATTGAAAAGTATTGCACCCCTTCAAAACGTTTAGATGCTTGAAAGAAACAGCAAGTAATAGCAAGTGATGGATATGAGACTACATTTCCCTTAATCAGTTTAAGCTCCATTTTGGGTTTTATTAAGGAAGACAGTATTTTATATTTTCATATATAAATTTACATAAAAACACAACAACCTAGCCTGCTCATTGAAGCAACTGAAATAATGCATAGTTTGCATCCTAAAATTAAAACACAAAAATTGTTCATTCTTAGAGAACAATTTTTCCTATGCTACAGCTACAACATGATATCTAACATAATTCATACATTTACCCAGGCTAATTTAGATATTTACATTCTGTTGTCACATTTTAAGCTAAAAGCAACAAAAGATATAGAGGTCATAAAACACAAAAGTATCCTATTCTGACAAGTCAAAATATGTATTTAATAACTATAATGCAATTTGGACAGAAGATGCGCATTTTCTTCTACATACAGCTAAAATACAATCTCATCTTTTTTTATAAAGCTTTTGATGGCCTTTATTTACTCTAGATTTTAGTTCTGATCTTTGCTTAATACATCTAATTTTAAAGAGAAAAAAATTCTCTTCACAATGTACACAAGCTTTAACACTAAGCCAGAAAGTTAAAAGTATATTTAATAAAGCCTATATGCACAGGAGATCTGCTGTGAATAATCTTGGCTATAAATATTACTATTATCCAAAAACAACTGTATTCACTTCGTAAGTTCAGGTTACTGTGCAGCAGACAAACACTGTAACAGTAGCCCAGAGCATGTAATTACCGTAACATGTAATGCCAGCATTTACAACAGGAAAAAGCTTAAATCTGTCATTTGATGTCTGGCTAGTTTCTTGGTTTGTTTTTTGTTTGGGGTTTGGTGTTTGTGTTTTTTTTTCTCCTTTCTCCTTCTCTCTCTGTTCCCCTTTCTGACATCTAGGTGGTTCTTTCCATTCCCTCTCCTCATGATATAGTCAATTTTAGGAATTTTGCATAGTTCAAAGGATGCTCACTGTCATGGTAAAAGTGTATTTTAAAGGGCCTGAAGTTAGACACTTCAAATGCGGCCAAACTCAAAAGACAAACAAACACATGAAGAAACAAGAGAATGAAAAAAACAAAAGTCAACTGAAGGGCTGACACTGTTAGGAAAACATTTCACTGCCATGAACACAAGAGAAATACAAGATACTCCTTGAATCTGTACAGCCATGGGTGTGTTTGCAACTGCCACAGGGAGCGAGAGAGGAAAGACACGCGATGTCCAGGTCCTCGGCTGCCAGGCTATTCTACGTTCAGATGAGGGTTGCTAACCTCCCTGCTGCTGTGCTGAGAAAAATGAGCAGAGGGGACAGAGGAATGAGTGAAATGGGGCTTTAAAGTCTCTCCCTTAATGTGAGATGATTCAGCAGAGACACAGATTACAAGTGCAACTACAACTATCAATTCTAAGTGAAGAGCGTCCAAAAGATCCTGTTTCTGTCATATATATCTACTAGTACCTTCCCCTCCCTCTTCAAAAGGAAAAAAACAAAACCCAAAAAGAAACCACAACACAAAAACCAACCACCATCCCCCCAAAAATAAACAAATCCAGCAGCCGGGGATTGGCGGTGCGCAGATGGGTCCCTAGGGCGGCTGCGATGATGTCTTTCTAAAGCAGTCTTAATTTCCTATAAGCCAAGATAAATTGACTATTTCTGCAGGGTCCACGAAGAGCAGCAGCCGCCTCACTTCATCTTCACTGGAAACCGTAAAGGGCAGGAGGGCCAAACCACCAGCGGACGGGACGCGGAAGGAGCCCGGTTCCTGGCCGGGCAGGGTCTGTCTCCGAGAGGGGCACCGGAGGGACGAGAGGGCAGCCCCGGGCTCCCCCGGCCCCACGCCGTGGGTGGGAGCACCCGCCACCCGCCCGTCGGGGAGACCCAGCGTGCGGCATCAGGCCGTACCGGGGGGGACATGGACACCCCCAACCGCCACACGCGCTCCGCACCGGCCGGGCCCGGGGGGAGAAGTAGAAGTAGGAGAGAGCCGGGAAGGAGAAGGAGACTGCGAGAGGAAGACGTCGGGGGCACATGAGGGAAGGGAGGGGGCTGGGCTGCGGGGCTCCTGCGGGCGCTCCGGGGGA
>VZZY01021142.1:51768-84557 GCA_013400335.1 Eurystomus gularis | reverse complement strand
GCTCCGGGCAGCTGCCGGCGGCGGCCGGGCGGAGGGGGACGTGTTACCTGGCGCGGGGCGGTGCGCGGGCACTCGGTGCCTTCTCCAGCGCGGGGAGAGGGCCGAGGCCGGCACTGTGTGGTCGTGCTTCTGTGTTTAGCGTGGTAGTTTCGAGCACAGGGCTCCTGCGTCGCGTTAGCAGAGCCTGATGGCACAAACAGCCCCCGGCCGCTAGCCAGCACCGCTGACGCGCAGCATCCCAGTCGGAGATAGGTGCTGCAGCGTGATCGTGGCCAGGTAAAGGAAACTCGCCTCCCACGCGTTGACCTCCGTGGCAAGCATCGCAGTAGGGAATGGGAGAGGCCGAGGCAGAGCCACGCTTAAATGTTACATGCTTAGTATGAGTAATATTAACCTGGAACGAAACAAACCTCTACCAAACTGGCTGTCAGGTAACCGGCTGTGTTGGCCTCACTGAGATACTGCTGTCCCCCGCTGACCCTGCCGCTTTAGTCTTTACATAACCTGCGCTTTATGCTTAGCTACGTTATGTAATCTTTTATCACCTCAAACCTTTCTTCATCTAACAGGGAAATATACCAGCCAAGGGTGAAGGGGTAATATTAGGCAAGTCAAAATATTTCCCCCCTTTTAACAGCTAAAGGGAATTAGAAAATAAAATGTGTTCTTGCCATTCCACATGCGTAAGGAAAAGTTTCTCCCTGCTCGAGCTGTGAAGTATTGTACTTTTTCTGACTCATGGTTATGGTGTAGGTGGAGTCCTTGCTACCAAACATACAGAAATTGAGAACTTGAAGCACTGCTGAGATATTTAAGGATTAGAAACATTATTGGCACCTGCTCTCGTGTCCAGACAACAGAAGTGATTTTTGCAGTTTCCCTGAACATAAAATTAATCTTTCTCTTTGTTAATTGTTTTGAAATAACTTGGTTTATTGTCTCTTCCTATTTCTTTGTTAGATAATCCCAGCAGCATTTTCACCTAAACTTAAAAATACTGCAGTCAGCTAGTTCTTCCTATTTCGTGTGCATTTACAAGGTATTTTCCTGCTTCTAATGAACTTGTGGAGAAAAGCTCCTAATGTCACCTAGGCGGGTTTTTATCTGCTAGCATGCATTGACTTCTTGCAAGGACTAATAACTAAGTAATTAACAGAATATGATGCATAAAAATCCTTTAAAGAATGTAAATCTCCTGCAAGTAATGCTTCTTGTCACACCAAAAGGCTCCTGGCTGCATTGCGGGCTCTTGACATCATGGTCCACTTTTCTAAAATCCCTTAAATCGTGCCTTCTCCATTCAGTCATTCCAAAACAGATCTCCTGAAAACCATCCATGAAGTGATGCAATTCACTAAGTGAGTCTTCTACCATACTTTCTTAATGTTGCTCTGATTGCTTAGAGGTGCCTTAAAGGAGACATAAATTTTCCTGTTTGAGTATTGCCTCTATTGAAACTGCTCGGCCTGCGTCAGGACTTCAGTGATAGTTTGGTGTGCTTCATTACAGTTCTGCTAGGATCCGCAGGAAGCACAGAGAGAGAAGCTCAGTGAATAGCCTAATTCAGACAGGGGTAGGATGGAGCCATACAGTGTCCCAGAATCTGGGTCATAAATTCCCTGTGCCAAAAAAAATCAAGGGAGTGCTGAAGTGTTCCAGCACCAAGAGAAGGGTTTGAGTCATCGAGAGTCAAGCCCTGATTTTTCTTTTGGTGTGTAACCTCTGAAAGCCTTAAATGGTAGGGCTTAAATTAAGGACAGCTAAACTAAGGAGAAGGTTTTTACTGCCTCATGAATAGAGCATGCACACTGAGGTGTGCCCTGTGGTTTTAGAAGTGGAGGTTTTGAATGAGCCCTACCTATGCAGTGTAAAGAGAGCAGGGCAGAGTAGTCAACTGCTCCCAGTTTTATCCTTTTGAACTTTCACAATAATGTGTTTGGCCCTCGGATGGTAAAGGTTGCATAATATTGTATTATTCAAAATCCTTTGGAAGAGTTTTGTAAGTCTGGATCATACAGGATGAAATCCTAGCCCTTTTGAAGAGCGTGGCAATACTCCAGTGTTAGATTTCACCCATGCTGGAGTGCTAAGGCACACACATTACACTTTTTTTTTTTTTCCTGCTTAGTTTTATGCAATTTCTAAAAGCTAATACTGTTTACAACACTGGACTCATCCAAAACAACCTGAGTTCTCTACTCTCGCAGGAGCTTGCAGCTTCCTCGGAGAGGCAGAGTTCGGCTCACCTGCCACAAACAGTCTCACTTTCAGACTGTTGTAGTTAAGGACACTTCTGTTAAGGCCTCTTGATTTAGAGTGTCTGTTATGAGGACAGATATGTCAATCAAAATGCATGAAGTTGGAGAAACCTGAGCCACGTTTCCATTTAAGAGTGTTTAATTTGGAGAAGTATTGGATTAATTCAGATTTTTAGACTTACTTGGCTGTGCTAATATGTCATGTCAAGCTTCATCCATTTCTGTTCACTTAACAAACAGGGAAATTATAAGTTATTGTTACACATCAAAATAAGAAATAGGAAAATACAATTTTGAGGTTTCTTCTGCATTTCTATTTATGAATTATTGTTCATTCCCATTTAAAAGGACATGTCATTTTAGTATTGCTATTTAAGTTGTTCAATGAACATTGTCATCAAGTTATAACTGATAAAAAGAGATTGATTTTCTGAGGTGGAGAAAAGATGAGGAATTATCTCAACTGTGATACAGCTTGAAAGCATAACAGTATCTCTCTTGTGATAGCATATCTCACATCCAAAACTTTAATATTTTATATTAAGAAGTGGAATGGGAATATTCAGTTGTCCATGGCATGCCCTGTTGTTCTGTCAATCTCTTTCAGCCAAATCCTAATGAACCTGATCACTTCATCCAGCTGAACTGTTATCAGCAGAGGATTGGAGAAATGGGGACAAAGCTGCCTTTATTCATTCTTTACCTGATTCCACTTTTCAGCTCCACAGGAACTATCCCAGTCTGGGTCATTCCCCACATTTTTTCCCTGCTGAGTCTTGGGCTCCATGGGGCTGTTTGGAGAGCAGATAGCAGGCAGCTCTCAGCAGCAGGCCTTCTCTTTCTCAGTCTTGCCCTCCACCCTGAGCTGAGGCAAGGATGCAGAATGGCATGAGTCTCTGCAGTAGCTTTATGCTGTTACAGGATTCTTCTCCCATAGCTGGCTTTACTTATACTACTGTGATGGCAAAAAGCCTTAAGGATAGTCCAGAGAATCTGGCCTGCTCTCTCTTCTTTGTCCCTCTCTGATAATTATCTTTCTTCCCTTTGTAGATCTTGCTTTGCTTTTGTTGCCACTTGGGTAAAGCCCACTCTATATGTTGGCAAGTGTAAACTGAAATTCACAGGTACCCTGATCTCTGAAGCACCAGTTGTGTCTGAAAATACAGCATTGGAGTGATTCAGAGATCAGGATTCTTCATTTTATTTTCTCACTATCAGCGTGTAGAATGAAGTGGAGTAGCAAGGGAGATACCTGCAGCAGAAATTTCATCAAGAGTTTTCAGCTAATTGCATATGTCCTCATCCCTTAGAAAATGACATTCTATATCAAGGAAGACATGACTGAATCCCAAACAGCAGGTAAGCCTATTATTCAAATAGTGCCTTGACAGAAATCTGTTTAAAGTATTTTCATGGCATTCTGAAGTAAAATGATTGTGTGGGCACAGAGACAAGTTATTACTACCCTGACTTCTTTATTTGTTCTACAGTAGTGTAACACCCCAGATCATTAGAATTTATTCACCCTAATCTTTTCCAGCCATTAAATATGAAAAGAGTTGTAAGTTGAGGCAAACAAGTTTTAAAATCTCTTTCACGCTAACCTAAAAAGCTAAGAATTTGCAGCTCCCTCTCCTCCTCCTTGCTCAGAAGCAGAACAGCTCCCACTGTCATTCAGCTGGAACCAGAAGAAACAGCTGGGACAATAGCCATGTGGCATGAGAGATCCTGATGGCTCTCCGCCGCTTCGCTATCCAGGATTGTAAAGAATAAAGATAAAACATATTAGTGATGGGTGGGAGGGAGGTAATAACTTGCTTCCGTGTCCTTTAGTAAAAGCCTGGCTTTCTCTTTAAGATAGGGAATAAATCACTGCTTAGTGTCCAGAGTAGAGGTTTGTGCTGGTTTAGAGCCCAGCTTAAGATAATTGCACAGGATAATTCTGTGATAGTTTCTAGACAGGAGTCATTGATAACTGAATCCTAGACTAAACCACTGTTTTAAAAATCTCATCTTGTATGTACTGAAGGAAAAAATCTTTATTTCCAAAGCTATTGTAATGCAGTGACCTGTAACTGGAAGAATTCCCTGCATTGCCTGTCTTAATTCATTGCCACACATGGGAGAGAATGTTGAGAAGTGAAGATGGATTAGAAAAGAAAATAGAGGGGTTTTTGATGCTATTTCCATGTGACCTTCAGCACCTCTGCATTCATATTATTTTCTGTTGGTTTCATAACATCTAAATTCAGATGATCAGAGCTTGGTTTTCCGGTTAAAGGTGGGTAAAATTCTGAGGCTCTCTTGTGGTTCTGTAGGGAAAGTTACATCTTCACACAGAAAAAGAAGCTGAGGGCACTCATGTTCCCTTTTAATAAAGTTAAGGTTCCAGACGAATGTGGGCTAATGTCCTCTATGGTTAATGCATAATTAATGCATGCTTAAAGAGTAGGCTAGTGCATCCACCACAGCAAACCAAACCCCATACAGCAGGCTTGTTCAGTCCTTTCAGTATGAATGACCAAATATATTTCAGGAACCCAAGGGACTACCATCAGTCTGAAGTAGATTGTCTGCCTTGTACAGAGTGGAAATTACCCACGTGTTCTCTGCAGGGGATTCCCCCGGTGAAATGGAAGTCCCCTCCAGCAGTAAGTCAGATTAGTCATGTTTTGCACTTCTTTCCTGAAGATCCTGGCTGAGGAGCCTGATTTGGGCTGGACATGGGAGGGCTAAAGGAGAAGCAGGTTTAGGTTTATCAAACCTAAATTATCCCTTCTGCTTTATGGAACCTTATACCCAACTAGTTCTAATACAGCAGCTGCCAGTGGCTAAGTGCAAGAACAAACAGAGGAAGAAAAAAGCCAAACATATTTCTCGTCCTTGGTGGTAACTGTTGCAGGGAATAAGTGACATGTTTTGCTGATATGTCTAGGCAGAGCCTGACAAACTCCTGTCTGCTCTTTAAGTTCCTTCTGCTGAACCTCAGGGAGCAGGAAACAGAACAGCTAGTGCTTATCTTCCTCACCTACCCAAAATGATGCAGGCAAGCAGTGGAAGCAGCAACTTCAGGGAAGGGACATGCTCTCTTAATCACACTGGAACTGTTCCTGAGGCTGCAAAGTCATGGGGAGGCAGTGGGGAGGACGTAGGCATACACTTCATTTTAAAAAGCTGCAAGGCACGGCACAGGAGCACATGTCTACTTCCTAAGTAGGCAGACTGCTTTCCTGAGTATGCTTACCACAGTTCAAAGCCCTTAGCAGTTAGAGTAGGCTCGTGCACATCTTCATCTTATCATAATGAGTATTGTAAGAAATTTTTCTTAGCCTTATAAGTTAAGAGCCTACCTAGCTATATTTATCACTATGTTTTAATCCAAGAAGACCCTTATTATGACCAGCTTTGCATCTTACACAGCTATTTTTACCTCTGCAAAGTGGATGCTTCTTGTATTTTACAGTTAATCTGGAAAAGCGGAAAGTAATTAGGGAATCTAGCACACAGTTTCTCTCTGAAATGACTCTTTGTCTCAATTTCCTGTGTTCAGCAGAGTTCTTTGAACAGGAACCCATGGTATAGCTGAGAACTAGGCCCACAAAGGCAATTTTGTATCTCTGTTGCAATTTCTAACTATTGATGCTATATTGTCTAGTGAGGTTCGCAATTCTCAGGGAAGGCCATACATTTCAAGTGAAATACCTGATATTTGGGCAGTGGAGGTCCACTTAACCTAGTCATTAGGAAGTGGCAAGGAGAGAGATGACACTGGCACAGTGTCTTCCATAAATATAGGTACTTATGTCTGGCTGGGGCTTCTAGCTACAGGGTTCCTAGATCCATCTCTCCTGGATCTAGCAGAAGACCTTTGCCTGTTCAATCTTCTGGTGATGGAGACAGCACTGATAATATGGGAAATGGAAATTTAAGTCTGTCTGCTGACTGAAAGGACAAAACCACACAATTTCTAACTCCCAGAAGTGTGTCCTAACTGCAACAACATTTTGGTGCTTGGCTTATATGTTCTCTCTCATTGCATCTCTTCTTCTCTCTGAAAAATACCTATGTCTACACTGGATTGGAGCTGCAAACGTGAGAGGCCTAACAAACAGGCTAAAAGTCATTCTCTATCTTTTGATCTTTTACTTTTTTAATATTTAATGATCCCATTCAAAATGGAACAGCATTAGCAAGAGATTAAAAAGTCTCCTGTCCACTTCCTATGCCATTGCCTATTTTCAAGGTAGCAGCCCGAGATAATGTGTTCCTTCAGGAAAACAGGCAGTTTTGTGCCCATGTCTCTGACATCCTTGGTGAAAGGTGTAACTGCTTCACATTTCAATGAAGTGCTTTTGGTGAAGGTGGGACTGCTTGCTCTGCTAGGCCAACACCCACAGGCAAGATAGCAGGATCCTTAGCTTGTGAATCATCGTCAGGATCACAAATAGGTGTTAAATTGCTCAGTGACTTTAAGACTTTAGGTTTCTACTTGTGAGATCAAAGGCATAACTTACTTAAAAACAGAAACCACCACAATCCACCATTACCTGGAAAAATAACATTAAACTAATAAAACGCATGTTACTGCTTCAAACATGCCGTGTGACTGTGTGTGCTGATGCAACAGTGAGATTTTCAAGCACCCATTTCAGACTGAGTTCAGAGGGACTAACAGACCTGACGTGACAGGTGAATGGTCAGTGAAGACAGCTTTGTTCAAAAATTCTTGCAGTGCTGTGTGCTGCCCTGCCCTGGGGTCTGGGCACCTTCCTGGGGACGGGAAAGGCCAAAGCTGTGGGCCTGCAGGTGGGCTGTGGGGGAGCTGGAGACTGGCCCTACTGTGGCATTGCTGGGGCTGTATTCTGAATATCACCATTTCTTCATGTCTTAACTTTACTTTTCATGTAGTTATATATAAAGAAATCCTATCTTTCAGATGAAAGCTATTATCTTGGGGAAAAAAAATGCTGTTTGGGAAAAGCTGAAATCAGTCACTCCTAGGAATGCCCACTAATTCAGCTAGATGATTATTATATTCCACAATCAGCCAGCCAGGGTTTATTATTCCCTTGAGACAATGGAAGATATAATTTGGTTTTGGAAGAGTTTCAACGATAGCTTTTCACTGCTGTATGCTGGCAGCTTGGATTGCACTGCACTACCAGACCAGAGTTCCTGGTTGTGGGGCACATCAACTAAATGGTTTGCTGTGCTACATCTCCCGTGAGGTGAAATGCCACAGAAACTGTGAGCTGCACAGCTGCCTTGGCATCTGCTTGCAGAGCCCAAAGATCTGAAACAAAGGACTAGAAATTGGCTGGCAATTTAAATATAATGGTCTGGCCATTACTGGTAATTAAAAATCCATTGGTGAGAGCCCAGAAGGTAAGGGAGGCCTGTGAAACATACACAGGTTTTCTCTCACCGGAGTAGTCTAGGATAGGCCTAGAAACCCGGGTATGTCTTTTTCATGTGGACCTTCCTCAAACCTCTTTTGAAATCAATTGAAACATTCCCATTGACATTAATGGACTTTGGATCAAATCCTAATTGCCACTATAAAACCTTTTTATTGATGCCATACATTATTTGCCATGTATGTATTTTAATAAAGTGGTCCTGAATGTACCATAGGGAATGTGCTCCTTAAAATGATACCTTTTTGAAACTCTAACAAGGGTAAGCCCGCTGACAGGAGAATTTAGTTTTACTTTATTTCTGAAGGAAGGCTTAAAGTACTGTTTAATTTTGTAGGGAAAATAGGGAACTGTGCAAAAGTCTGTGGATTTCTTTGGGGAGAACCTCGCATAAGCATTTTCTTTATTCTGATTCGTAACACTTAATTCCCTCAGTGATAGCTTTGGTCTGAAACTCAAAATGCAAATGAAAACTAAGAAGCATCAAAGCTTGGGTGATCTGGTTTCATATACTTTACATAGTTTTGTCACCAAACCAGATCTATAGGCCAGTTTGCTCAAAACGGTATCTAGATTAATTCAAAAGTTCATGAATATCATAAGCAAGGCTTTTTCTAAAAATGAGCTATGATTCGTACTTAACACTGAAACTCTAAACCAGCCTATTTTCATGTGATTCAGATTTTGTTATGAGTGTTGCGGAGGAAGAATGGTCTTTTATGGTAAAACTTAGGATATAAAGTGAGGAGAGCTAAGATGACTTATGTAACTATACAAACTGTGTCACTCTTCCTTGGTTTCCCTTTCACAAAATATACATAATAGTCACATGGATGTCAAAAAGCTCAGACCTCCTGATATTTGTATAGATTTATGGGTCTTTCAGGTCAAGATGCAAAATATTAATATAATTCTTGAAAGTATCGGTAAATACTAAAAGAGCTTTCATTTTCCACAGCATAGCTGTAAAGGTGAATTGTGATACCATTTTTCACTCCAAGAAGAGAAGGAAACATACATCCGAGATCTCAGATTGCAGTTGTATTCTTAGTAGCAACAATAATGTACAGTTTTAAAAAAAAGATATGGGAAGACAGGTATCCTAAGTAAGATACAAATGATTATTATCACAGTTTCAGACTAAGCTGTAACTTTGTTTTTGGTTGTGGTTTTCTTTTGTGGTCTTGTCTACAGAGATCTCCCTATAAACATATTGACACGTAGCTAATAGCAGTTTAAAATTTAGCATCTGAAGCAATTGATGCCCCCAACCCTGCTGTCTTCCAAAGGCATCTACCCTGTGGCAGGTTTGGCTGAACGGCTTGTGGGTTAGCTCTTGATCCTTACAGTTTAGCATAAACCAAAATCAATGTTGGTTTACCTTAATAGGCCAAGCTGTAAGTTCCAGTGGTTTAAAGCTGATTCATGAGCTATTCAGCTTCCCCCTGTTTGGAGGTGGCAGTCTCTGGGAGAAGTCTGGTAATCTCCGGGAGAACTCCCGGGGGAGGAGCAGCAAACACTTCAACCCCTTCAGTTTAGTTAGCCAGCATTTACTGCCAGGTGTAGGTCTTTAGCTATCATATGCTTTATACGTGGGATTGGGATTAGGATCTATGTTCCCTGTTATTAATGCAAAGATTTATGGCTGTGTGTCCCAATGTGTTATTCCATGGTGTCTCAGTTTAGATCAGCCTTGAACCTAGCTAGCATCTAGCTATCTCAAGGACAAGAATTAATCAACAACCACCCAACTTTACTATTTACTGATGGAAGAAATTATCATGGAAAAGATATATTTCAAAACAATAATCAGTCAACAAACATGTTTAGCTTGCCAGATATTGCCGTTCTGCATGAGTGCCTGGCAGGTCCCGTGTACAGATCTGTCAGCTTTGTCCATGGTGGATACTTCAGTGTTTCAAATGAAGCCTATTTCTGTTTCCTTTTCATTGCCAGTCTTTCGTATCAATCCAATAGTTTCTGAAATCTCTCTGTCCAAACCTGACTTCTGCCACAGTTTATGTTCTAAAGCCACATGGTACCAAGAACACCCTGGAAGGGCATGTGCCTCCACAAAACCTTCCTCTTCTTTTGCCCACAGTCTCTTTTAGATTTTCCAGGTACAAAAAACACCGGGTAGCCTGATGTCTGCTTCAGAGGACTCTTCACACAGTTACCCCAGTAGCAAAGTCACAGCCCCATCTTATGGCCCTGTGCTTTCTTGTGAAGTTTCACACTTCATTGTTTGAAGAGGGAGATTGTTTTCAAGCTGGTCTTCTGTGGCCAATGTGACTGTTACAGCAGCTCTGTATAATGCCTGCTTTCCACATGATGTCACTTTAAAAGGTTGTGAGCCAAGGCAAAATGTGTCTTTGCAGGAATAAACTATTTTATCCCTTCTATCCCTTCAGTCAACAGATGATAATGTACTATAAATTTGACTTGTCTGACAGAGTATAGCCTTATTCACTTATTTAGTAGCAAAGAGATTTTGGCATCTGGAATGAAGTTCATTTTCATTAGCTACCTTGAGAAAAAATTGGTGGAGCTGAGTATTTTAAGCTTTAAAAACCCACACANAAAAAAAAAAAAAAAAAAAAAAAAAAAAAAAAAAAGGCCTCTACAGCAAGCAGAGAAGAGTTGTACTAGGGAGAAAAAAGCTGTGGTGAGTAATAAGAATATCTTACAGTCCAATTCTGTTTAAGGAAACCTCTCACTGTCTTTTCACACATTTCTGTACCTTTGTCTTTGCTTTTGTTTCAGCTTTTTTGTCACTTACTTTTACCATCTACTTTTTCCTCTGCTTTTCTTTGAATAAGGCTTTTGTACCTGAACTGCTTGTTATTTTTCTCGCTCCCTTCTTCACTTTCCTTTTCCAGCCACTCTATTTCCCCCTCTTGTCTCTTTGTGCACATTCTGTTTCTTGACTTTGTTCCTGGATGATCTTCCCTGCCCAGTCCAATCTGGTGTGCATTTTTTCCTTCCAGATGTGTAAATGCATGCCTTAGTCCTTCACTTCATGAACTGTAACTCACAGACTGTTGGTTGATGGTGAATTGGAAGGTTGTTAATCAGAGAGAACTGTTCTCTTCCAGATATTGAGTATCTAAACTACCTTCAAAGACAAAGCATGGCAGATACCTATCTAGTATTATTTCCTACATCACTGTAGATGTTGTTACAACATCATGAGGGTACAGATCTATGCAGTTGTGAGTCAAAGCAGGTATTTATGCTCCCTGCAAGGACTCTGCTAAGATGCCAACCACTTTAAAAGAGTTGCTACAAATCTGAGGCAGTAGTTGAAATTGCAGCCCTCTCTATATTGGGGGATACAATAATGTAGTGATACAGCGTCCCCCCAACCTCTCCAAATATGGCATTTATGACTAGTTGGTCTTCCTTTTTAATCTGAAGACCTCATAGTGACCTTGGTTCATACTTTTAATATATCTAGAAACTTATAGATGGGATTCTACTGTACAGTACTAGCAGTTTCATTAATGACTGATTTCAGAGGTGGGAAACATTTCTAGATTAGCAGCAACTCCCAAAGATATTAGAAGTATGGTGAGGGGGACAGTTTGATTAAAATAGGGCTAGTCCTGCCAGAAGAAGATCTTTTGTAACTAATTATAATATTGTGGGGTTATGTGCGTAATGGGCCTGACATAAACTATACATTAGACCTGAGCTGTGTGGATCTGAAGGGCCAAAACAAAGGTAAAGGCCATACCTTTTCATTACTTTCCTGGGCACTGCCTAGGACAAGAAGAGCCTCAACTCTTAGGAGACTCTTTACTCCCTTCAATGTACTGGTCAGCAAATTGAACAGGTCAGTGGGATTAGAGCGATGAAAATAACAAGGACACTTGTCTCTGTGTATTTCCCTCTACTGCTCTCCGACCAATACTTGTATGTTCTGCCATGACCCAGGCTGCAATTTTACAGTTTAGCACAAATTCTTTGGTCCAAGGCACTGTTTAAGTGCTGAACTGGAATGCTTTGAAAAGTCGGCCTTAGAGGAGGGAGATATTGTGAAATCCTTAGAAAGAGTTTCCTTTAACTTTGAGCCATATTAAGTCATATCTTAAAGTCAGATTACATGCAGAACAAAACCAATCTGTTTGAATAAACACAGGACACCAACAATATTTCCAGAATTGGTATTTTGGAATATTCTTTAGTTAAATTTCAGCAAGACTCATAGAGTAAGCATAGGTCAAGAGGAGAGTTGTTTGAAAAAGTGAGCCCTAAGTATCTTACTGCTAATTGATTTATTACATCTCATTTAATACACTTTCAGGGACGGGGATTCTTTCTCTTCTGTAGAAGAAATATTTTTAGGTTTAGAACTAAGATATACAAACAAAGGGCACATAACTCATTGCAAGCTGAAACAGGCCGGTTTGGGAAATGTGATATTATGGCAAGTCTTAACCATGCTTGATTCAGCTGGGTAGTATGCCATTCCTTGGGGAATACTTCAAAGAATGACGCAGAGCAGCAGCAACTGGGAGGATACAGACAATTCACACAGAGACTGCATGCTTTCACGCCCTTGTCTCAGATCAGCAATCCCAGATGGTGATCACCTAGAAGAGTCTCAATCTTTTTTTAGTCAATACTCGGCAGTCACAAAGTGATCTAACACATAAACTCAGTAAGATCAGATGGGATTGACATTACCTTCAGTAGGCTGAGCACTCTTCCACATCCACTTACTGAAGGAAAGTAGCATGATCACTCAGGGACCGTTCATACCTCTGTAACTGACAGTAGTACAAAGTAGGTACAAGGACACATTCTTAAACACTGTTGATGGAGAGATCTGGACCTAGGAAAGTAATACACATCTCAGCATCAGTAAGGCTAGCAGAATATCACAATTGATTACGCCCGTGTAAATCCACATTAAATTACCTGACTCCATGAGATACACGTCACCATAGTTAACACCAGGATGGTATTCTCGGTAAAGAAAATAGCCGAGTGATTTTGGCATCTCCTCTGCCAGAGTGAAGCACTCAGCTTCAATTCCAGTGGGCGTCAGTTACCAATATTTATTCCTTCATGTAGGTTAAGCCTTAGCTTTTTTGCCCCTTTCTTACCTCAAGTCTCTTGAGAACACATTGAGACAGGAGAAATAGCTGCAAACTAGCGTTTAGTCTGACTGTTTTGTGAGGTCAGTTATGGAAGCAGTGAGAGTAGAAAGGGTATCAAAAAGAAGAAGGTAATATTTCTTATTTTCTGTCCCTTTTATACAAACAAAAAATTCACCAACTTTTGACTCTTAGCCTAGTTCAACTTAGCCATTCAGGATTTAGTCATCTGTATTACTGTGCCACTTGATTCCAAATTATTTTCTACTGTAGTAGAATATCTTAGAGTGGGTAATGTTTGCCTAACATGGGTGATCCCATTGGTGTAGCGACTATCTCCAAGCTAAACCACTCCTTGGCAGAGGTTGTTCACAGCACCATGATAATATGAATCTTTTCCTCCCAGCTGTGGAAACAGTGTGGCTTCCTCTACTTCAGACATCTTTACACCACCCTCCACTGTGTTTTTACTTCTACGGAGAGGTCTCTGAAGCACAATAATTCCTGAAAATAGAATGCACATGTTAAACAGACTATTAATTAAAACAAATCTCATTATCAAAGAATACTATTAAAAAAGCACCAGGTTTTTCACATGAAAACAATGGAATTCCTCCACCACTCTCTGGTCCTTCTAGAATGCCTCTTCATCCCATATCCTGTCATTTTAAAATAATTCTACAGTAAAAGTACATTTTCTTTAATAGTTTGTGGCCTTTTTATAAACATTCCATTAAAAATTTTATTTTAATCACTTTTTCACAGCAAAAAGGAGATATTAAACCATGTAATTTGTATTAATGACAGAAGCCATCATTGCATCCAGACAATGCTGGGAAAATTTTGTGAGACAGAGATAGGCAAATCAATTATAATGAAACTTCTGTTTCCTGAATTCTTCTTGTTGGATTGTAACGTCTGGACATATATCACATATGTATAAGCTATTTTGGAATTATTTAATATTATTTGTGAGACTCATAAAAAATAAATTAGTCTGAAATTTGCATGTTTGGGATTAGATTAAGCTGTCTGCTCCCTCCCCTTTGTGAAGTGCAAAAGGCGAGATTTTGGCTAGGAATGCACAGTGTTTACAGAAAGCCAACATGAAAGACTTGTGGACAGATCCACTTTGAAATTTTAACAAATTCTTTTATCCAGACTCTAAGATATTTTGGAGTCAAAAAATTACAAGCATTGGAAAAAGCATCAAGGAAAAAAAAGTAATTTCCAACTTTCCACAAGGCAGTTATTATCGTGGCTGCTAGATATTACATTATTTAGACCTCCATTGTCCTCTTGGGTGCTTCCATAGGATGCATCTTATTCCACCCATGCAAATAATGTTGGGATCATCAGAGCTCATATTTGTACACTATAAAAATTAATTGCACTGTTTAAAACAAAGATCTCTAATCAGCCAGGCCAGGTATAGTTATAGCAGAGAATTCTGATTTGCTTATTTAAGCGAATCCAATTATTTTTCTATTATAAAGACCATATTCACTTGTGTGTTCTGGGAGGAAAGAGAATTAAAGACATACATGTAAAAGATACTGGGCCAAATCAGATATCTTTACTAACTCAATAGTTGGACAAACACACTTTGCCAGTAGTAAAGATTTGAAGATCTGGCCCATAACAGTCTTTACAATAGTAGACAGTATTTTGTTCTTGGCAGAGCACCAAATCTAATTTACTCTGAATTTACAGGAGAAAAAAAATAAAAAAGTACTCTGCCTCCCATTTGTTACATCAGTGTCTTGAGCAGTGAACTGCCAATCTGAATGGCAGCAAAAGCACCAAAAGAGGAATGCTCTGCTCTGCCTGTGTTGGTGCCGGTGACGTCAGGAAATCAGTCTCCTGAGGACAAACAGCCAGCACAGCAACCAGCCTTTGTTCTACTTTCCCTCCCCCCCGTCCTCCTCTGGCACACTAGCTTGAGCAGACAGATTTAAATGTTAACAAAACACTAGTGTTTACACGTGTTTTCCACTTCATCCTCAGAACTAAGCAACAATAACTGGGAGCCCCTTGTTGCCTTGGCTTGTGTGCTGAGGGCTGCGGTGCTGTGTCACAAGTGACTTCATATAAAGAGTGCCTGCAAACGCTATGCGGCCGGAGAGAGGGTTATGATGTGATACCGTGTGATAACAACGGTTCCTTGTACCTGAGGCTCACAGACAGAGAAGAAGGGCTCTCTGGCCAGTACAGAAATGCAAGAAGCCAAAGTCAGTATAATGCCCCTGAAAAGCTGCCCAGCTCTCCATGGAGAGGCACAGGAAACTCCTGCACTTCCAAGCAATTATAAATTGCATGTAGTAGCCTTTGCACCTTTTTTCAGGACCAGGGGAGCAGTGGCTGAATGCTGGAATAAAACTCATGGGACTAGTGTGAGAGTGCAGGCACCACATATATGCAGATTCCTGATGCTTGAAGAGAGTGGTATGCCTTGCCTCCATTCCTTTCTTTTGAATAACACTGAAGTGCCATTTTTGAAGGCAGACGTCTGGCTTCTGAAAGAGTGCCTGCAGGAGCGCAGTCTGAAGGCAGGAACCAGCTGATCAGCGGCTCCCAACAAGGCAATGGCTTCAACTCCTGCTGAATTCCTGCAGGCAGTGCAGAGCAGCCTGGTTTCACAGTCAACATGTAGGTCCAGACCCTTATTCCTACTGAGGTACCATCCCTTCCCTTTACTTTCTCTAAAAATAAAGTAAAAACCCTATAGAATTCAGCCA
Organism: Eurystomus gularis; assembly: GCA_013400335.1. Taxonomy (NCBI): domain Eukaryota; kingdom Metazoa; phylum Chordata; class Aves; order Coraciiformes; family Coraciidae; genus Eurystomus; species Eurystomus gularis. The sequence continues at coordinate 69,042 of VZZY01021142.1, read as the reverse complement.
TATTTCTCTAGTTTTGTGTTGGCATCATCGATCTGAAAATCTGGCACACCACCCTTTTACCAGTATGCTTTTTATGATGATTTGGCACATATATTTTTCAGGTGAGGCTCTCTATAGTCTCCCTACTGATTTCCAGTGCTGGCTAGCATAAGTCTCCCCATACATCCAGCTACTCACCTCAAAGGATAAATTACCATATAAGCAAGAAATGTTGGAGGAATGCACATCCCAATTTGACTCAAGGAGACATAGTTTAAAAAGAAAAGTAACAGAGAAGGAGCTCCCTCAGAGACAAAACCAATGAGATGATGAAGGGTCTTATCATCTAGAGTTGTTCCATCTGGAGCTCTCTTCAACTTCCCCCTAAACACATGAGATTCCTTAAAAAAAGAAACACTCCTATCCTGGCCTGCTGGGTTCAAGTCAGTTTACCTCAGTTGTGGTTTGGAGGCTTGTGCATTTCTTTGCCAGTGGTATGGGATGTAGAAATTTTTAGCCCAGGATAAAGACATCTAATACAGAAGAGATAAAGATTTGTCTGAGCACCCACTAAACTGTAATACTTTTGCAATTCCCTGCTGTAGACCTCTGTTTTCAGCCTTGTACTGCATAATTTTGTCTCTGCAGGTTTTTAAATCTGTAGTTGCTCTCAAAAAGACAGTAGCTCCCACTGAGGCACCACTGACTATATGTTCAGAATCTTTGTGTCTGGTGGCAGACTGGAAGATGCTGGTGGCCTTTGAAGCACCGCTATCAGCTGTACAAATTCAAACCAGCTGGGGGTTGTTGGACCTAAGAATTCCCTCCACCTTTTTTTTTTTCTTTTTCTTTTGCTAAAGTTTGCCAGAAATGAACTGGTTTTTCTTAGCTCTCAGAGGGAACAAATCTTAGTCTCAGAAACTACCTTGATAAAGAATTCTGAACACCTGAATTGTCAAATTTTTTTCCTTAGTACTTCACATTATTGGATGTAGTTTGAATAGTTCCCACAGTTACATTTTCCTGACATAAGGTTCTCATTTGGCACCATTCATATATTTATATTAATGCAATCTTGCTGTGTGACTTTGTGTATCTTTGTATTTTGAAGCCTTCAAATGAAATGGAAAGAAATGTTATTCACTCATTTTATTAGCACTGTAATCAGATTTTCATAGAGTTTCACAATAACAGGAGAAGCTTGAAAAGTAATTAAGAGATTCTCCAACACAGCAGGCGTTTTTGTTAAAGAAGAAAACTAATTCAGACTGCAGTTTGCAGATACAAGAGGAGTTAGGGCTTGAGTCCAAGAGACTCCTAATCTTCAAGAAAAGTAGCTGCTCTGAAAGCCATGGGGAGGGAGAGGTCATTCATATACTTTTGTTTTCTTTTAAAAAAAAAGGCAAACTATTAGAAGCTTATCTAACAATTAAAACATCTGCTTCACAAAGGAAAGCACATGTCAGCTTGCATTACTTTGATTGAAAGGATGCATTTTATTACATAATTTAGAAATGTAAAAAGTAGTATATTAATTTGTGTTTGTAAGAAACAGTTGATTTCCAAAGATTAATAACAGACTATACATATGCCTTTGAGAAAGCACCCAACCACATAGATATGGTTTCCAAATGCACATTTACTTAGATTTAACCAGATACCATATACCCTGCTGTATGTAATGTACTTGTAAGTCACGCTGAAGATTTTGGTGTTCAGTTTTGATATTATCATAACACACTGACATTTTCAAAACTGCAGATCTTCTAAACTATATTTTTCCCTGATGCAGATAGAGATGGTAACAGATGTCAACAAGTAACTCATTTGTAAACATTTGCTATCTCATACTATCTCATGCCTCCCTTGTTACGGCTTTCCCTATCTCATCTGCCCTTTTCTGGTGGCTATCTGCCACCTCTACTACTGCTTTGATTCTGCTATGCAGACACAGGTTTCATTAATGCTTTTCAGCAGCTGTGCTTGGCCTTAAGCTTTTATTTTCTAACAAAAAGGAATTGCGAAAAACTGCTTCAATAGAAAAAAAAAGAAATTGGTGCAGTCTCTTGTGCTAAATAAGGTACTGAGATAATTCACAATGCGGTTTCGTTTATTTAAATGTAATAATTACCTTATAAAATGTACACGTGCCTTAATCTTTTTATGGTGTATGATAATGTAGGAGTTTTATATGATTCACTTATGAGTGATGATAAGGATGTACGTTGCAGATAATCGCTTTATCACCATACACAGAGGAGAGCTCCCTTATGACAGTAAAATAATAATAGGACTGATTGCCGTGTCCTAAAACCCACCAGAAAGTGCCACTCTGGGTTATTTTAGGGCATAACACAGAGATTTGTTCTGTGTGCTTCCTCATTGTTCTTAGGAGGTTCTCACCTGCACTGCAGAAGGCATTGTGCTCAGCGGTCTGTCTGGGTCTCATAGTACCCATCAGAAGCCCTCTGCCCAAAAGCTGTGTGTTGCCTCTTTCTGTCTTACTACTCTCTAGGGCTGCTTTAACCAGTGGTCCCTTGCTAATTTGGGACCCAACTGCAGGAAAAGGGATATGGAGGAAAGGAGGAACATATGGAAAGAAGCACAAAATTAGAATATAATGTAGGAAGTTGGTGGGAGACCCATGTGCACCCACTCGCTGCGTTTGTTCCCTCTCATCTCTCTCTAGTTTCAGAGAGAACTGCTCTTCAGGCATGTGGCATTTGCTACAGGAATGGGCGTGGCTGAGCCAACACCACTGGAGTCATATGGACTGGAATATGTAGATTTAAAACAGCTTTTTGTACTCACCAAATGCCATGTCATTTTTAACCTACAATACCCAAGAAATCTGTGTGGAGTAAGTGTGTTATAAAGTGCTAATAGAAACTGAAGAATGAGCAATGATTTTATCAGTAAGGTTTATTTTGAAAGCAGAATGAATCAGAGAGTTGAGGGTTGCCAAGCATTTTTCAGGAGACACTTACTGCAGATGCTGGACCATAGCAGGAATCAGTCATGAGGACGGGGATGGAGAATATGGTCAAATGTGATATAGCACATCAGTACTGTGTTTGCATGTGTAACCCTCTTAAAATCCACTTCAGTTACCACTGTAAAACTGCACGCAGCCCATCTTTATCTCACCTGCCTCAGCCTTCTTGTCACCTTTGTCTAGTGATACCCATCTGGGTAGTAAATCAGAAAAGAAACATAGCTGCCACCTAAATTTTACCGGACACGCAATTTAGCCAGATTTGAAACACTAAAGCTTTTCAAGCCAGAACCAAATATTAATGCAAAATGCATGAAGGCAGGACATGGAGTAGCATAACCATCCTTTGTCATACAGGCAATGATGTGTGCACTTTGCCAGGAAGTGCTAAGAGGAGCTCTATCTCCCTTCATTTCTCTTCCATTCCTGCCTCCAGGAATTCCTGCCATGCTGCTCCGCTGCTGAACTGAGTTCCCTGCAGCCCCAAAAGAATATTTCTGCTGGTAGCACTGCAGAGCCAAGCTGGCAGTCTGAGTATTAACATTTTTAGTGATGTTTAGTGCTTTCCTGCAGCCATCAGCTCCAGATGTTCTAAGACCGTGGGGAGAATCTCAGATTTATACAAACTGTGAACAAAAGTTTGAAAAAGTGAATCCCGTAGTTTCAAAATCCTTAGTAAAAGCATGCACATCCCACCCCCTGCCCCCCTCCTCGGGCCAGGCTTTTCAAGCCCAAGCAGTGATTTTTACCTCATTGTTTTTGAATGCTTGGGGGTAGCAAGTTGTGTCATTACAGCTCCTGCCTTAGGCCTATTTAGGAGGATTTGAGTCTAAGGTTAAATAAAAGTTTGTAGTCAAAAACCTGTTTCTTCTTTTGCAGTGTCTTTTATTTAGCTCTGGTTTGCATCTGTTCAGTTAACCTCTAATCACAGAGGTGATTTAGGGTGAATCCTCACTGGATGCTGTTTTACATGACACAGAGAAGTGCTGGAAAAATGCCAGGATTTCATTGACATGATCCTATCTCATGGTTTGCAAAAATTTACCTTCGATGCAGTTGAGTCAGTATCTACATCTTTATTTAAGGAGGCTGCTATTCCAACACCATGATTCATAAAAAAAATAAGTGAAAATGTGAATTTGCCAGGAGTTCAGTGTATCTTTTGACTTCCAAGGGTTCACTGTAGATTTTCAACTGGCTGGTTCAGAGGTTTTCACCTTTGCTACCTCAGGCATGTACTATTTCTTCCAAGAAGACCTAAAAGTTTTGTAATAATGCTTCTTCCATGCTCTTGAAAACTACATATCAAGCTGAGGGATTGTGATATGCTTTATTCTAAATATTTGAAAAATCTACATATTTCTTACATGAAAAAGGTAGAGTCATGCAAAGATTGCTTCTAATTGACTGGTTTTTATTTCCTGCCTACAAATTTATGACATAGCTCAAAGCTGACTGGTAATGTACTTATAGACTATAGAAAGGGAGCAGGCAAGGAATAGTCCTATGCTGCTATGACTGCTGGAACAAAACAATGTTGTGTAGAAATGACTACCACATGTGAGGGAGATGGGTCCTGGACGAGAGCTGTCTGTATTTCTGCATCCTACAGTGGTGGTTTGTGGAAACAGCACAGTGGTCTTTAAAATATCCCATTAATTTGTCATGCTCTCTGGCATCAGCAGAGCACTTTGTACATAGTGAAGTTATACTGACATTGAGACTGGCAAATCTTCCTATCCTCTGCTGTTTCTTTTCTTTACCATGTAACTGCTCTATGCAGTATCAGCGTCATCTGCTGTCCTATCCTTCAGTCTCCAGGGCCACATCTGTGACCTGTGTAAGAGGAGGAGAGGATGAGGAATTGCACTCTATCTGTTCTAGCCTTCCTGCTGGTGCTAAGAGCAACAGTCACCTCACACAAGCTTCTGTTGATGACAGCTGGATGGTAGGTCACTTAGGAAAAATGCATATATGTGAGGCGTAGTCCTTTATTTTTTATGTAAAAGTTACATTCATGCTAGGCCTTCCCCATTTGTGTTGACACAACTATTTAAAGTCAACTTTATATAGAGGTACAGTCAGTGAATTGTGTTTTAAACTCCTCTATGCAGCTTTCTGCTGGAACTTAGTTGTTTGTGGTCAGTGTGGTACTGTTCAGAGTCATTAAGAAATCAGGTCGCTGAATGGCAGTGTTCAGATTCATTAAGAAATCAGATTTTTTCCTATTACTTCAACACTTTAATGTTAAACCTTATTATATGCATAACAGCATGGTACATATTAAACAAATAAGTTCATACTGAGTCAAATAATTTATGTAATTATTAACAGGTCTCTTTGCTAGTTGTACAACCTTAAAAAACCCCCAAACCTGAAGAATATAATCTCTTTTTTAAATGCTGCAGAGGTCGTTTTGTATTTCTGAGAGGCCTGGGAAATCTCAGTGTCTCTTTATAAGCTACACCTAGGGATAATCTAAAACTGGAGTTAATTAGTGGAATGTTTATCATTCTGATTATAATATTATTTTTCCACTTAGAGCCCTTGGTTGGGTAAATCTATTAAAGTGTGATGTGTTACTACATTCTGTGTCAACTTAGGCCTAATCCACATTGCTCTTATGTATCCTTTTACTTTCTGCATGTGAGTAGCTTCCTTGGTTTAAATAGCAGTAGATTTAATCAAGTGTGTAAGTGTTTACAGCATATAATGAAGGTATAAAACATTAATACTGTTTTTGCTAAAATGAACCTCTAACACTGTCCCTTCTCCACAGCTGTCAACCACATACTTGATTTTCTTAATACTTTGCTTCAAGTTATTTAAGCATAACTGTACTGAATATTTTACAGTTCATATGTAAATAAAAAATATGCTTCTTAAAATGTTAAGCAAACACAAAACTAGATGGAGTATTAGAAAAAAAAAAAGGAAAACTAGTCAAATACCTTACACTAAACTCAACCAATGAACTGGATCTCCAGCATGGATAAAAGATGCAGCAGGGAGTTGGGGTGGTGGATGAAGAAGGACTGAATGGCCTCTGTCTCTGTCTTTGTGCTTCTGAGGATGGTTTCACCATAGCGCATCCCTGAGGATGTTTCCGTGGGCACTGAGGAAGGACTGATTTCTTGCTAACTTCAGAAGGCAGGCAGTGGGCCATTCATAACTGAAAGCTCTTTTGCCCCACTCCCTCTGATCTTTGTTAAAAATAACTTTTATTTACAAGATTATATTACCTCCTTTATCTGATTCACCATCACCTTTGCATCGACCCAACTGAGACGTTGCTATGGAAACAAGAAACAGGAATTACCTAATAAACAAGAAACAGGAATTACCTAAGTTGGCATGGCTGCCAAAAGAATTGGGCTTCAGTTACCAAACTTGAGTGCCAGTGGCAAGGGGATATATCTTCAGTTTTGTGGGGCAGGAGTACCACAAGGCTACTTTCACAGCTCCTGCAAGATTGATAGGAGGGCTTTTTGTTGAAGCAGGAGCCTTTTCCCTGGAGAAAAGCACCTGGAAGGAGGGGAGGTTGTAGATAAGCCTCCCTGTCTTTACCCTCTCTAGGGTGATGGGCCTTCCGAAGTGCCCGTCACATATATACTCCTCCCAAGGGGCTGTTGACAGGATCCTGAGAGCACTTTGTTAACAGACTATTGAGATTCATGGTGCACTTCACATTTCTCAAAGTTAATGATCCAGACCATCTGCAGATGCAGGCAGACATCACCGCTCAGACCTATAGTGCTGATGAGCTATTTACAAAAAATTGTGTTTTATCTAAAGCTACTAAATACATATAAATTTTATGAAAATTGACCTTTTTCATTGGATAAGTTTCAGGAAACAGTTTTTCACTTAATGGCTATTTGAATCTAGGCCAAATTAGTAAGTCTGTAAGTCTGGACTGAGCAAATAATTTTGAACAAATTATTTATTCAGTGAAGATAGCTGCTTTTCCTCACTAGTACCTAATTCATGGACAGACTGTGAAACTCCTTAACTTTCTTGTAATTCAAAGTTATTCAGACATTTCCTCACATAATAATTCTTGGTCTAAAACTATTTATGAAAAGATTATCGGTGCCTGCCATGAAGAGACATGAAGGAATGGAAATTATGTCTGGTTCAGAATCAGCTTGGAAATTTAGATGGATACGCTCTAATGTGAAGAAACTCTTCACTGTTCAGTGAATATGGCTGTTTTTCCTCAAATCGCTTTTTGACACACCATTTTTTCTGGTATTTGACCAGCTCCATAATTCATAGAGAATTTCTCTCCCCCATGCCCATCATTTCCCCAGCTCTGCTGAAAGCCTTACAGCCAGACAGCTGTTCTGAATGAAGTGTATTTATGGCCTGGTATTTGTTCCTAGTAAATAGGTACACTGGTGATGAAACCACAAGTACTAGCTTAGGGCCATCTTCACAAAGAGGACACTAGCCTGCTCACTTTGTACTAGAATTCACCCCTCTGGTATAAGCTGCACTTAATAGATGTTAGTAGAGCAGCACAAACTTTCTGGTGTGAAGGGCAATTCCTGTACCTGCTGTGCTGTCAGAACAAAGCTAGCATGAAGTACCTTTTAGCATCCTTTAACTGCTCACAAAGAGAGAGGCAGGGAGGAAACCCCACTGTTTCCATCCCTAATTCTCTCCTGCAACTGGGCAGAGCTCCTTTGGGCATTGCTTACTGAATCCTTCAACTCTTTTGGAGAGAAGCTGGTACTGCCTGGGGTTTCTGTCTGGTGTCCCAGTCCAGGACATTTATTTAAACCTTCAACTCTGTTTCCTCCGATGCTAACATAATCCCTTTAGTTAACCCCAAACCAAAGAGACCAATTCCTTTCAACTCCATTGTCTTTCCTGCCTTCCCTCTCTGCTATTCCCCTGCTGCAGCCCTCACCTTGTTCTTTTACCTGCTTCACTTTCTTCTTTTTTTGCTTTTCATGACTGATATCCTTTCTCTTTAGCCTTTCCTATTTTGGGGAGGAGGTTGCCTGTCTTGGCCCTTGGCAGTGCTCTTTCAAGGTCTGGCATATTCCACCCTCCCATTCTTATTCTTTATTTTATATGACAATGGAGCCTCCAGCTGGTATTGATAACCACTGAAAGGAGAGTTCCTACCCAAAGAATTTAGAATGTAGGGGAATTAATTCTACAGGTTAAACAGACCAATCCTTTTATGTACATGCATTGTTTAAAAACAGTAATTAAAAATATTTAAAATCTAATTTGGTTGTATCAGGATTATAAGTACCAATATAAATACTTATTTAAGCAATGGGCCATTTATAAGATCCTTACTTGCCTATAGTTTATTTTTATTCTGTCTTTGCAGCACAATTTTTTAACCTATCTTCAGTGTTGCAGAGTGGTAATAAAGTCAGTCATCCTGGATCTTATCTTTATTTTAAAATACTTTATTCTTTCTCACTCAGTTCTGCTTTCTTGGTTCTGGTAGCCCTCTGCAAAATGGAATAAATATTTTCATTCAGTTCTGCAGGTGGTGAAAGACATAAAACATTAGAATGGGTCCTTTAAAACAGCTGTAAACTAAAATGATGCTTGTAAACTGAAATACTGCAGTTTTGTTCACCCTGAATTTTAAAATAGTTTCATGAGGTAATTGAGCCTTAAAGGATCTGGATTTTTTAAAACTATATTATGTTATTATGCAGTTGCCACAGGGGGAGCATATGCTTGCTGCCAAAAATCTAAAACTGGATTCTTGGATGTTAAACAGATAAGATTAAGTCATAGACTTCAGCTCTCCTAGAAGCAAGCACAACATTCATCTGAAACATGTGACAGCAATGCCCTGGAAAACTGTTTCTAGATGGACATTCTTGGCTAAAATAGGCAGCTCACATTCATTCAATCTACCAAGTTTTAAACACTTCTGTAGAACTATTCAACTGAATATTTTTCCGGTTTTCCTGAAGTGTGGCCTTGCTTCTTTAGGGAGACTTGTAAATTCAGACTTTCAGTTAAGATAGTTATACTCTTAAGGATTTCTGCTACTCTTAGTGGTCACTGAATACATACTGTGACATTTGGATTTTAAGACTTACTTTTTTTTTTTCAATTGTATTAATGAGTTTGAGTCTGTGTTGGATTACAGGTATCAGTTTGTACACATTCTGTATTACATTTTACTGTGCGCTAAAACATGACAGGCACTACACTGAACAAAAAGAAAGACATAATCACTTCCCTGAAGAGTTTACCATCTAACTTTAGATTAGAAAGAGAGTAATAAACAGCAGGAGGAGATGAAGTGAGGAGCTACCTCACACATTACAGCACTAAGATCAAGCTGTTAAGCTGTTGGGGCTTGTAAACACCTCAATTGCTCAACTAAATGGTTTATTTAAAATAATTATGATCAGTGAGCCACTAATTGTAGACACCACCAAAATGAACTTAAAAGGAGGAATTTGAATGAAAAGTTCATATTCAGTGAACCAGAATCAGCATTGCATCTGACAAACCAGGCAGAATGACACAGAAAAGCTTACAGAAGAGGTAGGTAAGTGGGACATCAAAACTGATGTCAATGGTAAGTGGAGAGAGCAAACCTGTATGCAAAGAAAGTGCGCAGTTATGAAGGGCACTGAAGGTGAGAGCAGAAGGTCTAAATCTAATGTGGTGGATAAAGGAGAGCTAGTGGGCTGATTTAAAATGGACTTAAATTACTGAACTGTTGCAGTTGACTTAGCAAGCTTGGCACCACTGTGTTCAGGAGAGTGTGGTCCCATTGCCAGGTGGACCAGACTGACAGGAGGCATGTAGCTTTCAGTGATAGAGCCTGGGATGACTGTTTAACCACTGGAGCAGAATAAAAGGCTGGCAGAAGATTACTCCATAAGCACTGCAGAAGGTTTCTTACCTAGTTCCAAGTTGGCTATCTCTCATCTGTACAGTAGCCTGCATCTTTTTCCTATCATGGTTCCACATTAACAGCCTCCTTGTTTCCTTCCTACAGTGTCTATCCCGAAACATCTATCAGAGCAGTGTCCAAGTGCTATCTTCTAGGTTATATATATATAGTTTAGTGGCACTAGTTCGGTCCATACCGGGCAAATGAGCATTGCAGCAAGTGCCGCATTGGTGCAACAGTGAGGTCAAAGACTGCCCGAGAAGATGGCTTAAAATGATCTGGATTCTGGAGTGATTGTTCCACATAAAGATAAGACCTGATGATAGAACTGCACCTGGAAATCTTTGCTGTTGCTGTCCGTAGTCTGTTATGACACTAATATGAAAAATCAAGAAACACTAAAATGCAAACTTGCAGTTGCCCATCTAAAACACAGATTAAAGCCACCTATTTTACTATTGTTAAAGAAGAAACTTGGGACGTCTCAGGTGACCCAGTTTTTGTGCTATTGCAAATCCCTAAACCTCTATACCTCCCTCTTTGATGGTCTCAAATGGTTAACATCTAGATTTTACTGTGTTGCTGAATCTTGTATGTTGTCAGGCAGCACCACGTCGATTAAATCACAGTCAAGTGAGTTAACCACAAAGCTGTAAGTATTCTTGACAGGTCATTCTTGCTTGAGCCTGGTTTCTTGTGTATAAAGATTAAAAATCTTGTCACAGACAGTAAAGAATGAAGTACATGCAAAACAATGGAGCATCAGTAACTCATAAAAAGCACTTAACAGAAGTGGCAGAATTTGAATGAGATGGTGTATGTATTAAATAAAATAAGATCAGTAGTGATGTTGAAGATAGACTGTGAAATAATTTCTTTAAGTATTGAATGTAAGTAGTAATTGACAGTGATTGTTCATTTCAGTGATGAATGACTGTAAGAATTTTATTTTTATTCAACACTGTAGTGAATCCAGGCAAATAACTCCTTTGCATTTTGCATCATTTACTTTCCTGAATATTCCATATTAATGATATTTGAAATTAACTGGTTCTCATTCTCTGCTCTTCTGTGTCTGGTTTTGCTCTGCTCCTTTAGAAAAAAGCAACCCTAAAATAGGCAGATGCAGCCATTGGCACCTATTAGATTCCTGAGTTACATGGTGGAAACTACTTTATTCCTTTATTCTGGTTACCAGTGTAGGAGTTTTGGATTCAGAAAAAAGGTTATGACCAAAACACCTTTGCATTAGGGTTTGTTTCTACCTGCTGGCCTGCTATTGGCAGCTGGGGTAAATTATAGCAGCTTAGTCAAGCAATCAAGAGGCCAACTGGCAAAGTTGTGTCTTGTTCAAAGGCCCAGCCTGGTAGCCAGGTAACCCTGAGTAAAGAGAGTAGAAACAGCCTAATGCTTTTTACCTACCTGCCATGTCTCCAGGTTTCCATCAGGCGGATGGAAACCCTTATTAGGGTAGCCATTTGAGATGTGTATTTTTCCTCTTTCTAGCACTTTTTATTCTGAACTTTCAAAGAAGGTAAGCAGCCTAGATGATTGAAATGCAGCCCGTGCTGGGGATCTACATTGGGAAATAAATGGCAGTGGTTTAATCAGACTTGACAATGTATAACACGCATGCAGAAGGCAAAGAACACAACATTTTATTGACAGCTCTTGAAGTTTGGTTTGAAAATGTAGTTTTCAGCAGCTGGATTTGACTCAGATGCCAAGATTGAGAAGAACACTGACAACCACAAGTGGCTTGAAATGGCGACTTTTGGGTTAACTTTCAGTTCATAAACACCTTTGTTTTATGGAATACTAAGAAATCTATAAAAGCTGACTTAACAAGCCTTGTGTCTATAGACTTTCATTCACTACATAGAGCTCTACACCTCCATAGAAAAAATGTAAATGTGGAGCCACAAAACTGAAAATCATTGGCCTATAGCTTCTTGGATAATCTTTATTTGACAGGCAGGGCAGTTTCCCAAGATATGTGGGAGAATGCTTACAAATACAAAGAGAAAAGTGTTCTTTCTGTAAGAATAATCTAAATTACTGCTATGGCTTCCCTGTGGATTTTCTAACCAAATACCAACTCAACCTGTTCATGGTTACCCTGTGAGAGCCAATGAATTCACAATCTGCAGAAGGAAGACTGAAGATCATGGTAAAAAGGAGCCTAGAAAAACTGAGACTGCTTTACTACATTATTATTATTATTTTATACATTATTTAATTGCTGCAGTCTGAGTGATGGTGCTCATAAGGCTTTTTCTGTTCTTTTTAAATTGCCAAAGGATTTGAGTCACTTTCAAAGAAAAAATTGGGTGGAACAAAGAGTGCTACAGAAGACTTACTACTACACTTAGACAGTCTTGCTGTACTTAAGACAGGCCACCCCTCAGGCAGATTTGTGTAATCTGCACAACGTCATTTCCATAGGTGTGAAAATCTTGTAGGACAGGATTAAGATGAGGAAGATTTACAATTCTGGAGAGCAGTCAGGCTGCTACTTCTAAGGATGGGTTCTGGAGCTGTTTGGTCTACTCAGTATTTTTGGAGAACAGAGTACTCCACAGTAAACTGTGTTTAGCCTAAAGTTTAGAGTAACAGAGGGTGCTAACTAGTCCCAGGTGGTCTCAGCTGTTTGTTACTGTAAGCAGGATTGTGGTTTCAGGGAATGCTTGTGGGCTGATGCAGGAATACAGGATATGAAGGGGCATGAAGTGCTCCAGTCCCTCTGAGTTTGCAAGCCAGGGAAGGAAGGAGAAATGCTGCAGGCCCTTGAAAGGGATTTGTAAACCCTCCCTTGGAGGGTGTTTAATTTTTGTGTCATCCTTGGCAGAAGAGTACAGAGGTCCATACTACTGTTTGATCTGCTGTGGGGTTGCTATTTCATTGCTGCTAACTCTCCGTCCTCAGCACTTCTGGCATTTACAGCTGCAGCAACAGTTGTCTAAGGAACATAGTCAGGAGAGCTCTAGACCAAAAGAGCTGCTGCTGCTGAGCAGGGAACAGAACAACCAGGCAAGGAGCTGCTGCTGTCTGCTCTTTCTCAGGTTGCAGTGGGGCTCTCATCCCTACTTCCAGTCCAGCAAGGGAAATTCTGCCTGCCCCAGCCACACAATGGGGACAACCTTTTTGCTAGATATAGCCCAGCTGGACCAGGCTTGGCTTGCTCCACCTAAATAGTGCTGGTTTGAAACTAATTAAAACTAAGTGTGGATAATAAACTTCTGAAGCCACAGGGTGGAATCAATGCTTCACATGAGACATTTCAATAACTGGTAAAATTTGACTTTTACTTTTGTCCAAGCTTTTAGAAAGTGTTTGTTAGATCAAGATAGCTAATATGACCTAGTATTATGCCTTAAAAATCCCCATCCAAATAAATCCTTGGTGAATTTTAGGGTCAGGAAAGACTTCTGTAACTGTGAAGGAATAGATCTGCTCCAGTTCCTATTTCAAAGAACTGGAAGTCAGAAAAGCAGTGAATTTTGTGACCCTTAAGAAAAAATGGTTATGTTTGACATTTTATCTGGGGATAGCTATTTGGTACAGGCACATCTGACCTAAACGTGGGTGGGCAGGGAGGACTTGCAAACACAAGTGAGTCACATGTGTTGAGTGTTTGCATTGTGCTAACTAACAAAGAAACCAAAGCGATCATACCCATATCTATTTCTGCTCCCCTCTGACTGATGTGCTTGCGCATTTGGTGTTTTAGCAAGTGATAGGATGCAGAAGGGATGGTTGCATAGGTCTGAGCAGGTGCTAGAAAAAACTGGGCCAACAGTGTATTCTGGTTCATGTCTGCATTGATATGCAAATACAGCACAGCTAGTAATGAAATGTATGTGTTGTTTCACACTGAGCCAGGTAAATCCAGTTTGAAAGAAAAAAAACAACAGTCTGGTGGCATATTAGATTATTTATAGGAATAAAGTACCTGCTTTGTACTCTCATTTTCACACTGGTAATTAGCATAAAATTCCTGTTGTGGTGAATGGCTGGATTCTGCTGAGGTCTTTTGGAAACAAAATGAAAAGTTTCTGTGCTCCCGAGTGCTGACTTCTTTATTCTGTTCTTTGTGTTGAATAACTGTTGAAGGCTTTCTGCTTCATCCTGGATTTGACTCAGGTTTAGATGTACTTTGCATATTTCCTTACCCTATAACTGTAATTGCTTTCAGTAAGCCTTGATTACTGTCATCTACTGTCATGCTCTACTGCCTCTGACCAGTTAGAATTGCACAGTAAAATAGCAGTTTGTGTGATTTTTATCTGTGTCTACAATTTTTATGTTGCAGTTGTGTAATACTCTGGTTGTATCTCTGGTATTTTAATGCTTACTCCCTTAAGTGGGTCTTGAAAAGATCCACTGAAGTCCTGTTCCTTAGTAAATTACCTGGAATGGATAAGCAAGCAGAGCACACTTACAGACCCTCTTTTGTTTTCCTGCTTATGCTAAATCCACTTACTTTTTTTCTTGGCCAGCTGTCAGAGATGTAATTATCCAGAATTGTAACTATCAGACTTAGGTGAAGCTTTTATGTGGAGATCAAATGCCTTATATCTAATAGAAAAGCTTACACTAAAGCACAGAAGAGCTCACTGAGAAGCTTTGACCTACTGTGTCTGCTCCCTTGCAGGTGAGGTGATGCTCTCCCAGCTGCAGAGGGCCCTCCTGGGGCTGTGCCTTTACACTATTTTTCAAACAATTTTGTTGTTGTTATGGTTACCAGCCACCAACCACTCACTCTTACCACAGCCCCCATCTCAATCACAACTTTAAACTGCCTTATCTCTGCTCCCGTGCCTGTTTCCAGATCTGTTTTGCTTCCTCTTTTGTGGTTCAGTATGTTCCTTTTCCCTTTGCTTTCCAGCCTCTTTGGATCTTGCACACACCATGATTTTCTCCTTCTCCTCTTGACCTCTAGAGACAGCTGTCGCTGCTACTGCCATCCTCTCTAACCCGGTACCCACCATCCATTTTCCTGCTTTTTCTTGTGGCTTCTCTAACACTTAAAGTTTCTAAAACATTTGCAGTCTTCCAGTCTCTCCTCACATCTACTACACTCCAGCTCTCTGGTGCCTTTTAATACGATGTGTATATATATATATTTATGTTTCTATAAAGGGTTTCAAAGTGGTGGTTGGTCCTTTGGGGGGTCCTCGGCTACCTGTGGCCTATTTAGCTTACTTCCCAAGGGGAATAAAATGAACCAAGACACATAATAAGGTAGATCATGTAGCTATACCAAACCTGGAGCTGCAGCCCAAATACGTGAGGCTCTGGGTAAGAGGCCTCTGAATTAACACTTTTTGTGTGGAGGTTGAAAAGAACAGGTGGCTCTATAAGCTGTTATGTCTAAATGAATTCTTGTGTACTGCCAGGTAAAGGATCTAATGATTTAAGGTTGGAGTGTGAAGGCCAATCCTATTAGCAGAAGCTCAACTGGAGAATCTTATGAAACCTATGCTCAGTGTTGCTTTGCTTCAGCTGAAATATTTTTCTCTCTTAGCCATGTCTCCTTCTTGATGTTTCTTCTTCTCCTCTTTTTTTCACTTTCAGTTGTTTTGTCCCTCAAATTTAAAAGAACACTTCATTGTAAAGTGATAACTACCTGCCCTTACAAAGACGTCTATTTCTAAAGGAATGGCATTATTTAATTAGCAATTATTCCGTAAATAATTGAACTGAGTCATACCTAAATTTCAAAGTCTAAGGTGCTATTCAACTTCATGTTAATTAACATGACTAATAAAAAAAATAAGAAAATATGAATAATGAAATCAGTCTCTCTACCGTATCATCCAGGACACTTTCATGGCCTTGGTTACCTGGAGATGTAAAATGACAAGATCTTTTTCTCAATGAAATCTTTGACTATGTTTTCCCTGGATCTGTATTTTAAGCTGTCCAGGACAAACTGATCCACCATTGTACTGTGCTACTGAAAGCAAATAGTTTCACCTAGCTTTCCTTTTATTTGAGAGAAACTAGAATATATCTGTGTGTGGTTTGTTAATGAACTTTAAAAAACTGTTTCAATGAAGCTTAAGTAAGGCATTTATTTATTTTAGGGTGGTTTTTTTTAAGTGAAAAAGAAGTGCTAGTTTCCAAAAGTTCTTTATATGTTTCACATCAACTTCTAAAATTCTGCTTGTTCAAAAGGAACAAATGCTTGAAAGCTTGCTCATTGTTGCTTTCTAGTTATCCTGGCATAGTATCAGCATAAGTCTCAAATACTGATTAAATCTCAAAAAGAATGGCGATCCAGAATTAGTTGCTTGCAGGATGTCATAAACACCAGGGGAGAAATAAATTAACACTTCTCAAGATGGATTATGGCAAAGGTCTAGAATACATAAATAATTGTTTAATGATGTGACATCTACATTTCCTGTATTAAACTATATTAGCTGAACCAATACAGACGATAACAAGCTGTTGCTCTGGTGAGGCAGGAACAACTTATAGAACAATAGGTCAGGCAACAAGAAAAAAATTAAAGATAATTTTGCTTTCCAATGGTAAGTTTTCCAGAAAGCTCTGGAAAAGAGACATTGAGCCCGCTTCAAAAAATGGCCTCTGTAGCAGCACCCCAGACTTGGGAGAAAGCTTTGTCAAGAGCTGATCTTGACAGTTTTTATTAGTCTCTCACAGACTCTCTACCCACATCTGAAAACTTATATCTGAAAACTAGCCTTGCTCTCTGCTTGAATGAGCAGCTTGGCATGTCTCTTCTTCTGGATCCTCAGGTGAGAATATATCACTATTCCCATGATCTCGCTGCTTCATAAGGTAGGGGCTAACTATTCTTTAGCTAGACCTTATGGGTTCATCAGAGTTGGCAAGAATCCAAAAGGCCATGGCACAGTTTGACAGATTTGAAATTTTCTGAGCTGCAGGTCATGCTTAGTTCTTAGAACAGCATGACAGGAGACAAAACAAATTCATCAATTTTATTGCTGAGAAGTCTAATGCTTTGATGACTGAAGAAGAGTAAAAACTACCCCCCAAAACATACTAACCACTGCCTACTACCAAAACCCATCTCACTGAAGTAGGTTGTGGTGTATGGGGGAAGCCTTTCTCATGGTCTGATTCTCCTCCAGAAGCTGCTCAAAGCTTGTCCTGGTTTGAAGGACAGGTGTCTCCCAGGGAAGGCAGGAGCCTCCCTTGGAATAGGGATGTAAACCCCTTCCCTCCAAATTATTGCAAATTTGAAATCAAGGGGCTCTCAGGCAAGGATATGGGAGTAGGAATAACAGTTCTTTACTAATATGTATATATTAAAACAGGTGAACAATAACTAAATATAAACATTAACGGCAAAGCACAGTCAGAAACAACCCGGTCCCAGCCCTCTGGCCTGAGGCCCTTTCCTTCGGTGCAGTGA
>VZZY01021142.1:0-51467 GCA_013400335.1 Eurystomus gularis | reverse complement strand
ACAGTGACCGTCCTCCTACGAAGCCCAGAGCAAGAGAGAGCGCAGCCGACTCCGCCCCTCCTTTTATCTGCCCAAATCTCGCGGTATCTCTGTCCCCCCACCACGAGAAACTCCGACACCCCCCTCCCCAGGCCTTTGTTCTTTCTTAAGTACCCAGCCATTTGTATCCTAGTAACTTATGGGACAAAATTCTACAGGTGAAAAGGAGTAAACTGAAAACAAATCTAACCCCCAACAAAGCTGCTAACTGAAGTCTGGTCTTCTGGCTATATTTGGGGAAACCTAGCACTTAAGAGCTAGAGCTTCACTGCCTGGTCCTTGAACTAGAAGAGTCCAGAAACGCAAGCAAAGGCATTAGAAACCTGTCTGTTGAGTGTCCTCAGTATTACTTGTACCTCTACTGCAACAGCATTTAATTTTAAATAGCTATGAATCCTATCAAATGGGGCTATACGTCGTATTGTCATTTAGGTTGGCCTTCAGACTAGAGAAAGGGCTTTAGGCTGAGTCACTTTACCTGGAAAGAACTACATCAGCTCACTCACCTCTTCAGATGAGACTGCAAGAGAAAAGCTAGACACCAAACACTCATCAAAGCGTCTAAGTTGTTTATAGCTTCTATCCTTGCTCAGCGGGTTTCCAGTGTTTCAGGTCTGGTATGAGTCCATAGCTGGCTTTGGAAGTGATCCCAGGTAGGTCTGGGAAGACCTTTTCCAGACATATTTCTGGAATGAATAAGACAAATAGTTGTATCAGTCACCCCCAAAAGCCTCTGAACTCTCCTGATTCTTTGCTGAAGAACTGCAGCCACAAGATTCTTCTCTGAATACTTCCTAGAGCTCCTACTACTCCTTGAAGGCCTCCCTTCTTCCAAGCCAGCAAAACCCTGTTCTTTTCTTCGCAGTCTGACAAGTCTGAAGAGATTATGGAGTTTTAGGTTGGCATTACGGACAGTGGTTAAGGCAGATAGTCTGGTTAATCTTCAAGGTAGGGGAGAGGGAGGAACAGCAAGTTGAAATTAGCAGGCAGAGAATATTGACCGCTCTCAGAGCCTGTAGTCAGGTAGAGAGCCCTCTACTCGCTTTACACTGTAGTACCAACCAGCTGCAACAGCAGGGAAGGGAGGAAAGAGGAATTATCAGGAAGCACTGGCCCTTACAGCAGGCTATGCTTGCCTGGCATCACTCCTGGCTCTGAGCTGATAGCTGGGCAAAATTAGGTCACCTGCCAACATGTTCTTGAGTCAACATGCTCTTGGCTTTTAACATAAAATTTGAGGTTAGGTAAATAGATTAGTGAGGGAAAATTGTCTCTGAGAACTGGATGCTTCATGGAAGAAAGCGTGGGTGCCTTAATTTAGTTTTATACCAGTCCTAATGCTCCTGAGGAAGTCCTGGCTATGATCACAGTTGCACATTTAGTCCTTTTGCTGTGGGAGAGGCCCCCACATAATTGCTGCAGACGGGGAGCTGCCACCTCAGGAAGTGAGGGGGCAGAAATGCTGCCTACACGGGGGAGACTGGCAGGGCTGGGTTTTCCGGTGCGATGTCGGTCTGACCACACCATGGGGTGATCTGCGAAGAGTGAGGTTTTCCTGCTCCTGGGGCTCCCTGGGCCCTCCCCCTGCAGCCAGAGAGGGAGAGTGCTTGGGAGGCAGGTGGGTGCCCTGAGCTGCAGGGACAGCTTTTTCACCAGAAGTGAGTGTTGTCCAAATAGGTACTAGCTGCAGTGTGAGGAAAATAGAGGTGAGGTTTCAAGAAGTGGAACTTTAATTCAGAACAAATGCAGAAGCCCACAATATGTGTGGTATGTTCAGTACAGCTTTGAGGCTTAGCTGTCTTGTTTTTAATTATATCCTAATATGATAGCATGCCACATTATTCATGTTCTTAATAATGGCTTGTATTGTTTAAGGAGATGCAAGCAGAGAGACCCTGGGGATATACAAAGCTCAAACATTTTAAAACTAGTAACATTCAACTATTTCAAATGTTTGTTTCTTTTAAAGTGGTATGTCTTTATCTGCAGCTCACCCAGTCCATGCCAAGAGGGACTTCAATGAGACTGCAGGAAGGATGAACAGGATTCTTATCTCAAAATCAGGGATCCAGCACTGATGTGCTCAATGTAGGCTGCTACAAGATATTTTACAAAATGTTTCTAGATCATCATTAAGCAGAAAACCTGCTTGAGTGTTACTCCCTATGAATAAAAATTATTTACCCCTGGCAGGTTTGATATGATGGCTTTATAAATCAACCAAGTGACTGACAGTCATGTTTATGTGAGAAATATATCTGGGGCTAGAACACAATACTTTTAAAGGCACTTGCTGAGGGATGTTTTATCTGCAAACTGGTTTGTTTTAAATACCCTTATCTAATTTCACTGTTAGCATGAATGAATCCCTGGATATATTTAAAAGATGTGTAGATGTGGCACTTAGGGACATGGTTTAGTGGTGACCTGGCAGTGCTGGGTTAGTAGCTGGACCTGATGATCTTAAAGGCCTCTTCCAACCGAAATGATTCCATGATTCTATGAATTCCTTGAGGTTCAAGGGGTGTGCCCTGGTGAACAGGGACTGCTCTGTGATGCTGTAGGATGGGGATAGTCTTGAGAAACTTTTCTGGCAACAGCATGGAAATTAATCCAAAAAAAGCTTATATTATGCCAAGATTTAGAGAAGAGCATATGAGAAAGAATTGGAAGAAAAATCAGGAAACAATTAGCTGAGCTAAGTGATCACAGAAGGAAATGTTCAAAAGGAGGTGGAGATGACTGGATGAAAAAAACCTATACTAGTGGGAGAGAACATCCAGTAAAATGAAAAAAAAAAAAAGACAGGGGGTTGGGGGAGAATACTATTACTGTGCATATCCAGTGATAGCAAAATTTTCATACCTCACTGCTCTGTCTGAGCTCTTTTTAGTGACTGCATATAAAAGCCTTATCCTGTTAAGATATGCACATTCCAGGATCAATATTGCCCTCACAGCTAGGGCCAAATCCTGTTTGTCTTACTTTCCTGAATAGTGCCAATATTTAAGTAGACTTTGGCTGCAATATGTTATTTAATTTTATGGATGGCTGATTCCTCTTAAGCAAGGAGACTGAAAGTCAAGGAAAGAGGAGTGGGAGAATCTCAGCGAGAATTAGAAAATAATCAACAGCTTGAGCTCCTGTATGGCACAGCTCAGTTTTCAGACTCACCTTAAACAATAACCCTATGCCTGCATGTAGTGATGACCAGTGATACCTGCTTCTTAGAAGGATAGAATCATTCAGGTTGGAAAAGACCTCTAGGATGATCTAGTCCAACCTTCTTTGAACATCTCCCTAACTCCTAGACCATGTCTTGAAGCACCACATCTACCTGTTTATTGAACACCTCCAGGGATGATGACTCTACCACCTCCCTGGGCAGCCTGTTCCAGTGGCTCACTCGTTCAGTGAAGAACTTCTTCCTCATCCAGTTTGGAGGAAAGCATCATGTGTCTGCTTAACAGTGGCAGATGTGGACTGGGATAACAGTGTGTATAGTCTAGATTTAACCTAAAAAAAAAATAAAAATTGTTATGATTGGCATCTTAGCATAGCTCCAGGATCTAGTTTCCTGAAAATCACAAGAATTGACCCAAGTCAGAGTACTCCATACTCAGGTACAATGATTATTTCCTTTCAGGAAACAGTTTTAAAATAATAAACTAACTTATGCCAAAACTTGTATCTGGTAACAGTTCAGTATTTCTTCCCAAGTCTGGATCTTAGATTGGCTATCAACAAAGAGAACTCACAAAATACCGCTACAGATGATATCAATTATCTGTAATTATTTTTCCCTTTTAATTTAGAGTACCTGATTGTACCCATAAAGGACTTATACCTGTGATGACCTGATTTTGTAAAACAGACTTGCTTCTATCTTTTTATTGCATAAAGAATGCAAATGAAAATAGATCTATGTTTTAAAATTTTGCCTGAAATACTGAACAAGTTACTATTAATGGAAATTATTACAATACCACAATAGTCACCTATGAGGTATCAACCCTGCATATTGATGTGGTGCTTACACTGGACTCCAAAATTCTTCCTAGTCCCTTGCAATACATATTGGAAGAGCATATCTCTTGCAGTTGGTCTCAGCATGAAATCTGAGAACAAGAGAGAAATTGGGAATGAATCACAGTTTATGTTATAAATATGACACAGATAATGACTCAAATGGCAAATTTCAGAGCTCAGTTTTATGCTAAATGAAGAACGAGTATTGCTGAGTAGACCACTCAGACATCTGCTTAGTCAGTTTACAGAAGAGTTGTGGTATGACCATGGTCTTGGTATCAACCAGGTAAGGTCTCCAGTATTGTGAAAATGGATCCATTTTGCAAGATAGGAGGCTCTAATTCTCTGGTGTCATCTTTTAGGGGCTGATCCAACTTATTCTGCAGATACTGGCAATTTATTTCCTCCTTGGCTTTTAAGGAAGTAGGACTGATTCTTTGGCATGTGATGGGTACAAAACCACACTTCTGGAGGTCCCTGTGATTAATGTAGGATGAAGTGTTCCAAACTTTTTTTTAGTCAAATTTGGTCTAAGAAAGCATCTGAGATTCTGCTAGAGGAGTAAGAGTTGCAGAAATGAAATTATATGCTGGCTAAAGGGGTACTGAAGGGGAAAACCACATTTGATTCAAGTGTAATTATTACTGCTAAAATGTCAGACATTTACATTATGCAGTATATCTATAGGGTTTTAGCAAATAACATTTCATGTGAAAACAGGGAATGCCCTCTGCCTGATAAGTTTGCAGGCCCAACTGAATGATTAATTAAATCAGAGTCTGGGTATGTAACTATGTATAAAAATGATAACGTGCCAGCTTGTGTCTTGGGATAGTGGAGGCAGACTAGTCCTGACAGTCATCCAAAGGGATTTCATTTCTCAGATATTTAATCCAAGCTGTTTTGTGCCCTGTGCTGCACACCATTATATTTCAATACAACATTATATAGCAAAGACATTAACTTCTTAGAAGGTACATCATATGTGATATGTTTTTCATTCATGAGAGCCACAGGACAGCGCCAAAATGCCATGTTGTAGAGTTTGGCTGTCACAATCAATTTGTAGAATGAAATAAGTATCTACTTTATTTCTTGTAAATCAAAAGCAACAGTGAAACCTATTTATTGCCATAGGGAACGTATTTAAAATTCGGGAAGCTGCTTAGTTGATTAATTTGATCTGGGACCTTTACAGATCTCTTGAATAGTAAATATCATCTTAGCTACAAAAAATACAACTTTGATAAGGAAATGTGATATTAAAACCTCCAACAAATCAGGTTTCTGAGACATGATCAAAATCAAATCAGAGAGAAGCTGAATGAAATGAAGATCTTACACTGAAAATAACAGTACTATCTATAGCTCCTCACTGTGACTGTCTACCCAGCTAAGGATTCTAAATTGCATGTAATTATAACATGTAAGTTTTTCTCTAGATTATTATTCTGTGTAGCATTTGAAAGATAATGTATTCACCCATTTCTGCAACACATTCCTGGATTCAGTGTAGGCCTCAGAAGCATGAGAAGACACTCATAGTTTCCATACAAATTGGCTGTCATATTAAAAATAACTCATTTAATATGTTTCTAACTTAATATAAAAGAGTTGTTCTTTAGTTTTAAATATGTTTTTTGATAAAGGAGCTCAATAATGTGTAATTTCATTCTAGGAAAATTTTATGAGAGTAGACATTTTCTGCTTTAAATTATATTAGTCAAGATAGCTGGTTGAAGCCTCCAGTGGGAGTTGGGGTAGAGGGCGGAACAGGCTGCTGATGGTTACCAGCTCAGCAAAGCTATGGAAAAGGCCAACAGCGGTATACTTAGGAACCATAGCCCCCTCTAAAAGAGAGGTGATTTTGCTAAATGATCAGAGCTCAGGCTTCCACAGCTTATGTCTTTCTTGCTTCTCTTATTTCCCTTTGGGAAAGACACATGATAGATTATTCCGTTTGTGTGGCTCTTACCTTTTTCTTTATGCCTCAATAAGATGTGAAATACAGGAAGGAGACCCTAACTTCCCCTCCTTAAACAAAATATATCTCCAGGTGCCCACCAAGCCGCTCTATCCCTCCCCCTCCTCAACTGGACAGGGGAAGAAAAAATATGGCAAAAGGCTCATGAGTTGAGATAAGGACAGGGAGATCATTCACCAGTTACCATCCCAGGCAACACAGATTTGAACTGGGGAAATTAATTTACTTTGTAACAAATAAAATAATAATAAGATATTAAGAAATAAAACTAAATCTTAAAACACCTTCCCCCCACCCCTCTCTTCTTCCTAGACTCAACTTCACCCCTGATTTTCTCTACCTCCTCCTCACCCAGTGGCACAAGTGGATGGGGAATGCGGACTGCAGTCAGTTCATCATACATTGTCTCTGCTGCTGCTTCCTCCTCAGGGAGAGGACTTGTCACACTGTTCCCCTGCTCCAGTGTGAGAGGTCCCTCCAATGTGAGACCGTATTTTACAAACTTCAAGGTGGGTCCTTCATGTTGGTTGCAGTTCTTTGTGAACTGCTCCAATGTGGATCCTTTTCACGGGGTGCAGTCCTTCAGGAACAGATTGCTCCAGTGTGGGTCATGGGTTCCTCTTTCTCCACACATCCATAAGCTCCTTCCTGGAGCCTGCCCCAGCATGGGTTCTCCATGGGGTCACAGTCTCCTTCCGGCATTCACCTACTCTGGTGTGGGATCCTCAATGGGCTGCAAATGGATATCTGCTTTACTGTTAACCTTCATGGTCTATAGAGGGATAGCCTACCTCACCATGGTCTTCACCATGGGCTGCAGGGGAATCTGCTTCAGCACCTGGAGCGCCTGCTCCCTCTCCTTCTTCACTGACCTTGGTGTCTGCAGAGTTGTTTCTCTCACATATTCTCACTCCTCTCTCTGTCTCCTTTTAAACAATGTTATCACAGAGGCACTACCACCTTTGCTGATGGGCTCAGCCTTGGCCAGCAGCAGGTCTGTCTTAGAGCCAGTTGGTATTGGCTCTGTACAACATGGAGGAAGCTTCTAGCAGCTTCTCACAGAAACCACCCTTGTAGCCCATCAGCTACCAAAACCTTGCCACGCAAACCCAATGCAGGAGCTCCTCCCTTCCCAGCCCCTGTCATTTCCCATCCAAGGTGAGAAGTTTGAGTCTAGGGCACCTCTCCTTTCTGCACAAGTTTCATATATGAGGACAGATAAAAGCAGAGTGATCTCAGCTTTCCCTTGAAAGGAAATAGAAAAATAAAAACCCAAGGGCTTTCACGGCCAATTCTTGCTCCCCATGTAGTGGATAACTGAGTTGTTTCACTCTTCCCTTTTCTGATTGAAGGTGTCATGAAGGCTGGCAGGCTGAGCTCTTCACTGTGGCACAGATGCAGGACCTCTCAACAGTGAGAGTATCGCAAACTGATGCAGATAAAATCAAAGTAATTAATGTCTGAGAATAGTAAAGTTCTACATTAGTTTGTAGATGAGCCAGCGCTTTTCGACAGTGTATTGAAGGAGTACTCTGCCTTACATCTTCTGTGCTTTTTTGAGAACTTGGCCATCTGTGTAAACTGAAATGATTTTTAAAATTTTTCATTGAAGTTAATTGAAAATGGTTATATTGACCTTCCCTTGCTTTATTTGTATGTGAGTCCATATATGTCTGTATACATAGCTCTTTTAAGCTAAGCGAAAAACTCAAGCTATCACTGAGTTTTATTTATTTATACACAACCTCACTCCCTTCCTTGCTCCCTCTGTATGTTGCCAGCAACTAGGAAGTATTTTCAGCTCTCTTGCATGAAATAGTGAGGGCCTGTAGCCACCCACGGACACTGCGGCTAGAGCTCTGTATGTTGGAGCGGCTCAGGTGCCTCTTCTCTCCTGGCGTGGCACCAAGCATGGATGCAACACGGGTAATTGGTCTTGTCATATTTAAAAGAAGAAACAACACTTTCAAATATTGTTTAGTATCATGGAATAAAGGTGTGAATAGTGTGTAAATGGTGGGATTTCGTCTTCTGCATATCAGACCTTCACATTTCAGGGTGCTTACTGTCTGTAGGAATAGGTGCCGTTTTGTGCATGAGTGTTTGATGCTGTGTGTTTCGAAAAACGTACTTTTTCCTCACTCTAATCTTTTTCACATTCATCCAAAAGAAATGCAAGTGTAAATTTGCTGTTTGCATAGAGAAGCATGTGCATGCACTATCATGTTATCATTTAAGCACATGGCAGCCCATACCAGGACATGTGATAATTGAGGAGTGTGACATAATAATCTCCCCTGGGTGGGAAAAGTCTCAGAACCAGCTCAGCTACGGCCTGAAGTGAAATCCCGGCCCTGGTAGCCTTGATACTCTATTTGAATAACAAAAAAACTCTGCCGCTATTTCCAAGGGGAAGGGGAAAGAAAATCTCTATAAGCTGGTTCATTCTCTCCTTGCTACCAAAACAAGGAAAACAAGTAATTGTTCAAGAAATTTAAGCCTTATTTCTGATATTTCTAGCTAGAATTGCTGAGTGGAGCTAAGGCCTATAATTAACCTTCATTCATTTCCCCCTTTACATGGAGTCTGTGCTTGTCAATTCTGTGAGTTCCCAAACACTTGTCACATTTTGCAAAGTGAAGATATGTTCATTTTAATGTTGACAATGTATAAATGATTTTAAAAGCCTTTAATGTACTAACAAGCTATTCGAATTAATAAGTAAGAACAGAATATTCTCAAGGCATCCTGATCACTTTCCAGAATTTTGCTTCTCTTTATGTATTTTCAGGACTTCATGCACTTTCAATGGTCTAGGTAAAGTGACAAAGCTGACAGTTCCCCATGTGGCTATGTGTCCCATAATGTGCTATGTCCATGTCTGTTGGCTGAATTAATGTGTCATCCAAACTATTACATATCTATGTGTATTGCAAGAAATTTATCCAAGCAACCGCTGCTCTAAAAAGCAGAACCATCCAGAAAGCTTTAAGTTAGAGATGGGAAATTAAAATTAATCAGATGATGACAGAGAAATTCATGATCTGAGGGTTTTAACAGTCACACATCTTCTAAGTCAGCATGGAAATAAAGTGTCAGGAAGGTTTTGAAATGTCTGGAATTTGACAGAATTGAGATTGAGATGAAACCTGATTTTGTAAACTCTTGCTTCATCCCTCCTATTTTCTAATTACTGCTTCATGTTGCTGTTGCTTTTTTTTTTTTTTTTTTTTTTTTTTTAAAAAAAGTAGTGGGAGAGCNAAAGTAAGTGATGGTAGAGCACCATATAGCTTTGGGGAAATGATGTGATATTAGGGTCTCTCACTTAGAGGGGACACCTTGCAAACAGTGTAGCTTCCTTTGCCTAGGTTGCAGTAGAACAATTAATCATAGCTATAATATTGGTTTTCATGCAAGTTTTGAACACCTAGGAATGGGTTTAAAATCAAAAGGCTGCTTTGCTTACTTAGGTTGATCAAGTACCCACAGCCTGCAACAAATTTCAATAGCTATGATGTGGGCTGAAGTTGAACTAACAACTTAATGCTGTCATTGCTTATTGTTACCAAACTCTGAGCTACTCAGCCTTGCCTTCTGTTGGCAAAATTACTGAATGCTTGCATTAAGATGTGGAATTTTTTGTAAGCAGGGTTTTTCCTCACTAAGTCCAATTTTTTTCTTCTAAGCAAACTAAATCTAGTTTGCTTTTGTTCAGGGCATCATTATTTTCCAGACCATGAAAAAAATTCAGCAAGCATGGCAAAAGCATTGCCTACAAATTAATTGCAATATACTTTAAATTATTGTAGTGTTACAGTTCTTTTTCTATGTATTTGTATTAAATGGTTATCAAATCCTAGACACTTGCAATAAAGAATGGGCTAAAAATTATTAGCTGGACATATATCGCAAATCTGCAATTGAGAGGCATTAATGAGAGTAAAGATTGACTGGTGATCTGTACACTGAAAGATAAGAAAATACACAGAACTATCCTAATGAGTCCAATCAGCTCCTCATTTTTCTCAGTTTAGTTTCTGACTTTGGGCTACTTGCATTTCTGAAGAGAAGTAAACAAGTTAGTAGTTTTTTCTTTTCTTTGTTATGAGGTAAGAAAGGATCTGGTTTAGATAAATAAAATTACAGAAAATTGCAGGCTTGAAACCATCTCTGTTGCAAAGTCTGTGAACCTTAATCATGTCATTTTAAAAAATATTGCTACTCTGTCTAGTGCAGATTGCCTGTTAGTAATTAGAGACGTTTCTTTTTTACATATGTGAAATTGGCAACAGTCAAAACTAAGTTAGGCTTCCCTCCTTCTTTCTTATTCTGCAAATCGAAGTACTATGCATGATGAACAATTTTAAAAGGCTGAGCTCCTGTTTTAGGTTTGACCATCCCCTTAAACGCCTACAGTCCATTTACCAAGTGAAATAACAGAGTAAAAATAAACTCATGACCCTGAAAACATTGGTGGCTGCAGAAAGATTCTTAGCCCTTTAAATTACAGGTTACAGAAACATTACACTGAATCATTTGATCCTTAAATTGCTTTCTAAATTCTGGATGCCTTGCATCAAACTCTAATTCCCAGCTACTAAAGAGATCTTGATGTAAAGCATGATGGCTAGCTACTTACAACTGAGTTTGGTATGAAATAATAAAAATGCATGCCTTTGAGAAAGCAGGAAGAAAACCTGGCTTGAAGACAAAATTTGTGAAGTATCTATCTTTCTGTAATCAGTAGTTTAGCTTTTTCTACTTTGTATGCTGTTTTGCTGAATCTCTGGCTTTGTATAGGCAGTGTCAGATCTGGTACACACATCTATCTACTAGCGCACTTCATAAATATAAGCCTAGCTTCCTCAGAAGAGAATTTCCTGGAGCCTCAGCCACCGCATTATATATACTGTGCTTTGTAGTGCATGAAATCCAGGGGTCACAGTAGTCAGCTCTGCCCTGAGTGGACCTGATCAGTGTTTTGGGTGGGGAAACCTCCTTTTGCGTATTCAGTCAGAAGCATTAGAATAGCTTAGGAGCCAGGGGTATGTCATGTAAATGAACTCAAGCAGCTCTACTACCTATTATGCTCACAGTTTCCTTCTATTCTGAGGGGCCTCATTGGGTCTAGGAATTAGTACAGCCCTAGGGCTTCTCTATTTGATTAACCAGAGCCTGGATTTGTTAAACTCCCAGACATGCTGCGAAATTCTTTTTCCTTCCTGGAAGCTTTTGAGTAAGTATTCAAAGGTGAAAGGGTTGGAGGTTAAAGTTCTGACCCTCCTTTCCTCCAAACCCCTTCCCTTCAAGAAGGGAACAAAACAAATCACTTAAGCATATGCCTATCTAACTCAGTATTGCTATCTCTCATATGTTTTGTGTTGTTGATCTTAAGGCTTCAGCTGTGGGAACTGAGATTCAAATGCTCAGCTTTAAATTAAAACCCAGTTTCGTAGTATTTGTGGTTCTGGATTACGGTTTGAAAATGAGTCCAAAGAAAAATAATATCTTAAAGAAAATACTGCCCTATTACTTTGGAAAGTAGTGCTTGACTCAAGATTTTTTAATACCTGTGTTTGGCAATATTGCTAACAGAAAGCATGGGATTACTTCCAGTAAAAGAAATGAGACTTAACATCTGTTTTATAAACCTTACTGAGCTGGGTTCTGAGAATGTCTTACGGACAATTTTACAAAAATGTGACATACGACTTACAGAAAAGTTGGCTAATTGGAAAAACTAACTGCATTTTTGTAGTGTAAGCATAATCCTTTAAACTGTATTCTGCTACTGGGGGCCTGTGATGATTTGGAGACTTTACTACACAGATCAAACTTCTGATTGCCTTCATGAAATTTTTGTGTGATGGAGTGTCCTGTGGTCAGTGGTGGTCACAGGGAATGTGTAACATGTTTGTTGGCCAGGAACAATGTAATGTGCAAAAACATTACACAGCTACCTATTTAGGCAAAGAAATCCTTGCATAACGACTCAGACTTAAGCTGTGGATTTTAATATTCCTCCTAGGATTTTTCTCTCTCCTCCACCTGTGAGGAGGAGGTAGGGAATTGAACAAGTTGTAGTAATGGATGAGCACAGTACTTTGTACTTGGCAGGGTTTGCAGTCTGGAGCTGTGTTTTTCCTTTCTGCAGCATACCCCCTAGGGAAGATGCCTGTATGCAGATTGTTCAATTATCTAAGCTGTCAGGAACATGCATGTTGTCAAAACGTAGGCTTGAAGCTAGGTTCCTGGTGATCTCTACAGATGGCCCAGGTCTCCTTCTCATACCTTCATCTCAAGTGCTGGATTAATCATTTCAATCATTCACCCTAAATGGGGTGAATTGTGAGTTTATGTAAAGCAGAGAGGTAAATTACTTAGGAAAGAGCCAAATTATTGTGGAGGCAGGGTTGGTTTCGGGTTTTTTTTGGTTGGTTGGTTTGGTTTTTGGCTGCCAGCTAATTAGGTACACTACAGCAACAAAACATAAAGGATTGCTTATCTCATTCCAGAAGATGCTAAGGACATTAAGGACATAAATGTCATTGTGTTCAGAAAGACAAAAATCAAGTATTCTGAATGAAAGAGCAAGAAGTGACTTAGATATGTAGGCTGAAGGAATTTCATAGGAAAGCTCTTGGCCAGGAAAGATGACCGTGTGCTCAGCTTGAGTTACCACTGTCAGATTGAGACAAAGATGAACCAACATATTCTGTAGCTTCAGTAGGAGGTCACAGTCAGGCTCTGAGAAAATATGTGGTTTGAATTAGATAGCTGTGAGTTTGCTTGGCAGGGGTGTCTGGCTCAGAGAAACTGGGTTACTTAGTGGTCCACTTTATTTTAGCATGAACAAAAGTAAGCAATGTAAGTAATGGGACTACCTTTGGGGAGAAGAGTGGAGATTTGCTATACTCTCTGCTTGTTTCCATGCAGAAGTTCCTATTATCAGCCTCCACTATTCCTTGGAGGAAAATGTTGAAAAAGATGGGCAGCACAGAGAGCAATTTGTTCTAAGCTTTCAGGAAAATAGGCAACACTCAAACCACATCAGCATTCAAAACTGTGAAGCTGGGGATGACCCCTATCTGAGAAAAGAGTTCATAGCTAAGAGAGAGAGTCTAAATCTGGCCACTTTCAGGTAACTAATATAGTGAACAGTGAACTTTGTGGCAGGATTGTTTACCTGTGTGCCAGCCTTCACTGCCGCCCACTAGATATTAAATGAGACAGCAAATTCTTACTTTTAGGCCCTGACTTGGCAAAACAGGTTACATTGCATTGTTTTCAATTACTCCCATGCTGGAAGCTAATCTCTTTGCTTACGTGCTTTGTAGACTTGAGCCTGTGGTTCTTTTTGAGATTTGGTTGTAACTTTCCTGTAATATTTTGTAAGCCATCCATCAACTACACAGATAAAATACTTCAGCTACACAAACTGCACACGAGGTAGAGAATTTCACATGGCTTTTACACCAGTGAGCTTGATTCCCCTGACATGGTGAGCTTTCTTTCCTGACTCTGTGTTACAGCTCTGCTTGCGACATGCCTTTCTCCCTCTTCTTTCCAGGAGTACTGTAATGTGAAGCCCAGGACAGAGAACCCTGGCAGAAACTCACAGTATTTTGACTTGTAAATGCCCCCTTTTTTCAGTAATATGAAGGTATACTACCTACAGACATAATCATCTTTCCCCATCTTCTACAATGATTTTGGAGGCTGTTAAGTATTTGGTTACGTTTTGACATTCTTTGCAGAAAGACACCAGAGAGAAGCAAAGTATCCATTTTATTGCTTTACAAAGGACCCCTTTAAACTAATGAGGCATTAATGAATGGACTAGTATGTTGAATCTTTCCCATATAGGAAGGGTGCAAAGTCATTTCACATAAATTGCAGCCCATTATTGTAAATAGTTTGGCATGAGTTTCCCTAGAGGTGGAACTTTAGGCCAAATATACAGCAGCAGCTGTGGTGAAACGTTATGCAGAAACGGTTCCAGGAGCTGTGCTGGAGGAGTCCGTGTTGTGGGATAACAGCACAACGGCACGTATTTAGAGCCATCTTACAGTGGCAATTCTGGTTTACACTGGAGGTCTACAAAATTCCTTTGTGTGCCTGAGCTAAGCAATGTGAGTCTTCCTCTCTCATCACTTCCTAATGATTTTGTACCTGACAACCAACTGCATTCACTGTATATCAGATTTCAATGATCAAGAAGTTCCTCTGAATTATGCTTTCTTATTTTAATAAGAAATAGTCATGTAAATTGTTGCTGTGATAGTCCCAAAAGTATGAATTTTCTCTCCTGCATCTGTGAGATCTGTGCTGAACTGGAAGCAATATCAGATATTGCCCAATAACTGGTGTCCAAACTGATCCCCAAGGCATATAATTATATTTAGGGCTTTATGAGTTTTCGAGGAGAATTTTGCTCTCCTTTTATATGAATTTTAGGAAGGTTACATAATTTATTGAAAAACTGGGGAAAAGGAACAGCCTTTTTTTATGTTTGCAGTGACAGTCTGTGCTTCCATGGCTTAAAGCTGCCTACTCCACTCTTCCAGTGGGCACATTGACAAATCCCTAGAAATCAGTCTGCCATAGATTTGCTTGGCTTCTACAGAATAGTTTCCCATCCTTTTAAAATTTCTACTGGCTTTATCCCTGAGACGAGCTCTGCTGAGCCTTGGTATTCCACTTGTCCTCAGCAGGAACCCATAATGAAAATTTGAGTACCTTCAAACACTGGTGACTGGGATTGGTGCCCACCAGAACTTGTACTGGGCCTCATCTGCTACTGGCAAACCTGCAGGTACACATTCCTCCAAGCAGCATTTTGTTTCTTCTCTTGTTTTCACAGCTGAATCCAGCAATGCACACATATAGATAGCATACATGTTGGTGTGATGTGGCAGCTGCAGGAGAGCAGCGGTCCAGGAGGACACTGTGCATCTTGTAAAGGTGAATAAGGATATTTTCTTTCATTATATTTTCTTCCTCATAATAAAGGGTCTTGGATATTAATAGAACATGGCACCCTTTCTCTTCTTCGCTTTGCAGGAAGGTAGCTGTGTTTCTCCTTTCTTCCATCAACCTTCCAAGACTTGTGTGTGTGTGCACATGTTACTTCACAAACGGGATGTGGATAGAGAGTAGAGATAGCAGTTACTTCTTTCTCTGACTCTCTAGTTTCTGAGAATGTGTCTGTTGGTATCCGACTGTGAGCAGGTGTTTTGTTTTGTTTTTTTTCCCAAATCCTGAAATTAAGTGTTACACTCTCTCACTCCAAAATTGGTTCAATGGTTCTTGTCTAAGAATTGCTTAGTGCTTTTTTTTTCTTTCATTTTTTAAATGTCTACCATAGGCTTTTTTTAATAATACAAGTATATAAGTCATATTCTATAGGACTTTATGGTAGCAGGTCCAACATCTCATTTCCAATTAATCTTACTTTGGATTTATTTGTATCCTTTAATTTGGTACTTTGAACAAACAAACACCCTATTTGTGGGCTTTTTTTGAATCTTGTTCTCCTGGGACTGAGTTTGGCTCTCAGGTGTTTCCCTGCAACTTTTCTAAAATCCAATGAAACTTTCATATTTGGAGATAAATGGAGAATTAGGTTCTTAATCTCTGCGAGTTATTTTTCTTAACTTTCTTTAGAAGAGTCATCTCTTTAAATCTGCTGCCTGACTAACATCTCATGTCATCTTTGGTGAATTGCCATCAGCCAGCAATACTGGAGACTCATGTGACCTTTTTTGCTTAATAATTTTATTTTGCAGTAGGTTTTCATGTAAATAGTCCATTATACCCAACATTATGAGCAACTACAGGCTCTGCAAGAGAAGTTTATATGCTGCTTTTAGCTAGGCACAGCCAGAACAGTCTGGGTGTCAGGGCTCTGAGACTACCAGCAGCCCTAATGCCCCTGACTGGTCCCCCAGGGTGCACCCCTACCCTGCCCATGACCCCACGTCAGCCCTCTGAGGCCATCCCCAGTGACACTGCAGCAGGGTTGGTCTCCAGCTGCCCACAGCTTGGCCCAGCTTAGGACTGTCCCTGAGGAGATGCCTGATGCCCTGGGCTGCCTGGGTTGCCCTGCTCCTGGCTGGAGTGCTGGGGCAGACCCTGGCTGCTGAGCCCTGCCCTGATGGATCTCCACATAGAGCAAGCAGTGTAACTGCTGCCTCTCCACCTTTTCCTCAAATTTCCATCTCGCTGTGAGCTTTGGGAATCCCTATTTTCCTCTGATCTATGGTGTTGGCTTCCTGGGTTTCTCCTCAAATTCCTTGTGTTCTTTACCTGTGCATTTTTTTCATGTAGGGATAATTCAATTGTTTTTAAATTTTATTTTAATTACAATTTAAGTGTATTATACCAACTTTACCTCACATAACTACACTTTGATGTCAGTGAGCCTGGCACGTAGCACCAGTTACACATAATGCTGCTTGTTTTTCCAGTGAAGGACTTTTTTTTTTGAGGGCTGACTCAGTGGCTTGTAGCTGAATAAGTCCTAGTGACCAAGCCTAAAGAATGGTCCCTGTAATTATTTAGGAATTTTTTTTCTCCTCTTCTTGTCCTTGCCACACAAACTCTGGTTTCTGTTTTTTCTTCAGCTTTCTGTCTTTCCAGTGACGCAGAGTGGTTTTTAAAGTAACAGTGTGATTTATTAATCTGGAAATGTAATTGAAAACAGTTTACTTTTAGTATTGTCAGTAATTTTTGAAGATTGCTCATGATTTTGAGGAAAGAATGGGAGAATTTATGGCTTTTGATGACTTGGAATTGACCAAATGCGTAGTTGATACAGATCATGTCCTCATAACTGTTGAATAAAGTGCTATTTTAATTCTTCTCACGTGGCTATAAAGATAATTTACAGATGGTATTTGGTTTAGAGGTTGGGAATGATTTTGCCTGGTGATGCTCTCTGTCTACTCTTTTTATTCTTACTATTTTTAGGTCTTTGAACATAAGTGTCAAAGCATGTATCACAAATTAAGGAGGGATTCCCAAGCTGCTTGAATGCCTGGGCCGAAACACTTAGCAGGAATTCCTCCTCTTTTTTTGTCTTTTCTTTTAAATGCAAAATCCTACTGTTCATCTGTGCAGCTATGAATGCACACCCTAAAAAGGTTCTGATGGTATTTCTATTAACTTCTGTGACTGCTTTTGATTTGAGTTGTGAAGCAAGGGTTACACCCCGTGTACAGTTACAGAGGGCAAGCTATTGCACTGCACCTCCAGTCTCTAACCTGTTTGTGTGCGTAAGCAGGGCAGCAGAGGGAGGCTGGATTTTTTTTCTTTTTTTTTTTGTGCTTCTCTGTGTCTTTCCTGGACTGTTTAAGGCATCTTTGGGTATGCTTATGAAGATCTTGGCTTTGCTGACCGTTGTTTCCATTGAGGTGCCTGAGAGGGCTTTCAGCCATACAGCTGTGCTAGCAGAAAGTTCATTTCAGGCTTTAAAAGAAATGGTGTAGTTACATGGGAGGAGGTTCAGGGGGGTGTACACCCATGACTGATGGGCATGCTGGGTCCTGTGCCTGGGTGCTGTGTGGGGTGGCCTTCAGCTCCAGCAGTGTGCCCCAGCCCCATGACTCCTCAGGACAACATGTGTGGGACAGACTCAGAAGAGTGGACATGAGATTAGGAATGAAAATGATTGCGTAGCCCTGAGGGGACTGCACTGAGTCCAGTGCTGCTGAGGCTGTGCTAGGTAGATTGGTAGCTTGGAGCTGCCACAAGCTGTGGCAGGGACAGTGTAAGCCTTAGCCCTACAGCCAGCTTCCTCCTTCTTGAATGATCCCTATTACCCCACAGCTCTGTTTGGTGAGCTATATGGTCTTGCCCATGCGAAATAGCTTTCTGCCTTTGGCCTTGGTGCTGTTATATGCCTCAAGCTGTTATTCAAAAGAAAAGTTGCCATTGCAGATCATTTGGTGAGGAAGACTCATCTCTTTTCTGCCACCCTGGAAGTGCTTCTGCACTGCATTATAAATGGGCTGTAATAGGGAGTAAAAAATGCCCTGAAACAATAACAAAATGCTCACTTTGATATTTTTATAGTGCGGAAGGAAGTGAGAGGGGAATAAGAGTGTTTTGGAAAGGCCAGCTTCTGCCAGTGTTTTGTCCTGTGGGAAGGGGGGTTTTGGACCCTAGTCGTAACGAGGGTGAGAAGGATGGGCAGTGAGCTGCCTTCTGGGCCTGTTCTCAATGGAAGGGAGCCAGGAGGTATCCTCTGAGGCATCAAATCAGCTGGAAGGCTGGGAAACGGGGCTGGGAACAAAGGAGCATCAGCCTGTGCAGACAGGGAGACAGCCAGCCCATCAGTGAAGGGATTGATTTTTCCCACCAAAAGGTCTTCTTTGTTTTTCTCTTTGCAAAAGAAAAAAAAAAGAGAGAGAAAGAAGAAAAAACACTTACTTAAACATGTTCTATTTTTTTTTCCAACTGAAAATGTTTCATTTTTATTTTGAGAAAAAATATGTACAGTTTCAGATGAAATATTTTCTTTACATGCTTTCATTTTGCTAATACCATTTTCTGTAAGAAAGGATGTTTCTGTATGTGGTGTGTGCATGTTTATGCATGTGAGAGAGCTTCATCAGCTTCATCTGCTTACAAGAACAAGGGGCTGAGTGCTGTTCAGTTAGGTTCTCCCTCCCTCTGCAACACAAGTAGAAATCATCAGTAGAAGGCAGGCTGGCCAGTGCTGCTCTGGGATGATACATGTGTGCAATATTTATTGGAGCTGTGTGGTTCTGACCCTAAGACATATTTGCTCCTTCCCATTAGTTTTTCAGAGTGTCATTTGTGCTCCTATTTTTTGTGTTGTTTGTCCTTCCTTCCTTCCTTCCTTCCTTCCTTCCTTCCTTCCTTCCTTCCTTCCTTGTCAAGCACAAAGGTGTTCAGGATCTGCTGAAAATTGTTGCCTTTCACAAAAGGAATTTCTTTAGCCTCATGTGTAGCTACGGCATTTTGCCTCACTGATAACAATGAAAGGTAATAAAGATACAACTGCAGCCTTCAAGAAAGAGACCAGTAAGCATCATTGCTTTGAAAAAACTGTTACTTGATGAACTGTGCTGAAAGACTGCAAAGTCTTCTAATTTTAGTTCCCCACACAAAAAACCCACCCTTTTTTGGTCTCAAGATTTCTTAATTACTAAAAAAAAAAAACCTACATGGTCTTTAACTTCTAGTTCAAGAATATATGCCATTAAAACAACCAATTAAACAAGCAAACAAAAATCAGCTGGAGTTATAGGTATGCCAGCTCTTCCACTTGACATGCTTCAGAAGCCTCCAAAGACTGGCTGATGTGTTAATACATTTTAGAAAAGACATAAGTAAAAATAGAAGAGAGTTAATAAATTAACTACTGTTGCTCAGAAGTGATCGGACTAATTAATTGTAAATAAGATGAGACAGCACTGCCTTGATACATGCAATAAGGCACAGCCATGGGCCAACCCTATGTGGGGCTTGTAGCAGAGTACCTGGGGCATGGCTCAGCCAGTCCCTGTGACACCCAGCCTGTCAGGAGGGAGCTTGGTGCCCCTAAAATAAGGGACAAGATGAGTCGCTGCCTAAAGCCATAGCAACAACTAGGCAAGAGACTTAGGTGGAATTAAAGCCATCTGGATCTGTCATTTAGCCTTTCTGTGGATCAGTCCCCCATCTGTAAAAAGGTACAATTTGAACTTTTCATAACTAGAGTTCCCCTCTCTGTTCTGCATGACAGGATGGTGCCTTGCACAAAAAGGCCCCAATCTTGTTTGGTGCCTCTAATTATTGCCATAGTATATTAAAAAAAAATCATGAAAGTGAGATTACAACCTCAAGGTCAACGTCTGCTGTATTACACTCACCCTTTCCCACTGAAGCCTGCCAGGGTGTTTCTGAACACTGAATTTGGCATTTAAGGTTTCAGTGTACAATATGCACATCTTGTGCTGAGATTAAATATGAATATGTTTAAAGGTCTGCTTTCAATCCAAATTTTGAGGGCTTGCCAAAGTTGTAGAGATTGAGATAGAATCTTTTGTACTATTAATTGAAGGCTATGCTTTTATTTCCTTTAAATTTTTTTTTAAAGCCTTCCTTCTGTGGTGGAAGATATCTTGCTGCTGCTTGGATTGATTCCAAACACTGTTTTCCCCTTTAGCTAGAGCTACAAAATGTAGTGGGTTTGATTCCTTGCTAAGTATCTTTTGTTAAATACTCACAATTCAGAGCCATAGATACCTTAAGGTGAAAGGGAAACCAGATCAAGATGCTATTAGCTGCCACTAGAAAGAAAACATGCCATAATGTCATATGAGTTAATAACTTTAAGTAGCCCGTAAGATGCTGCTGTGGAATTAAATGCTTAACAATAATTCAAAAACGGCTTACAGAAATTTAAGAATGTGGATCATTTAGTATAGCTGAAATTATGCTCCTGGCATATACGTATGACACATGAGAGCACTTACCTGGAAATTTATTACCCAGCTCTGAGCAAACAAAGCATGACCTACATTTGACTAAAGTCAGCTGTCTCTGGCTAATCCTATGGGCTTCTTTTTATTAATGTCACAATTGCTAATGTGGTATAACATTGTCATTACTGAATAGCACAGCGGGATAAGCTGCAGCTGTTATTTCTCTTTCTATACCTACTAACTCATTAAATTTGAGTTTTGGGGAATACAAATTGTAAAGATTATTCAAATTCTGATTGAGAAATGAGACTACTGGGAAATTGACGGTATATAAAGTAAAACTTTGAATCGAGGATTTCAGTGTTTTTTTATTGAGAAGGTTGGAATGTTCACAATTGATTTTTTTTCCTAGTTCTTTGGCATTAATCTCCAAATTAAACCAAAGATAGAACATCAAGAAAAGTAATAGAAAGATGGAAATTACTGCATGTTGGATACTATTCTTTCTGATGGAAAGGTAAAATGTAAAGCTTGTGCAGAGAGAACATGGAATGAGCAAGTTTCATGCCAAGAGATCAGTAATATACAAAGTATCTCATTGTTATTTCAAATAGCATAATTTCCTCATTTAAAATACCTTACAAGCACTGGAGTTTAAAGACTTTTTTCTAAGCAAACTTTTACAGAATTCTGTAGCATACACAGAGGCAGATCTTTGGACTTTGGTATTTCCACAAAAACACACATGACAGCGAGAACTATCCCCTTCAAGAGGGAAAGGGAAAGTTTCCAATTTGTCTGCTTCAGGACTGAGACACTGGTGTTCCTTTTTCCTGTAATTATGCTAGGCTTTTTTTGAGAGCCTTACCTCATGCTTACTCTTCTTCTCATCCTAATGTCTGGTTGAAAACTTAAAAAAAAAAAAAAAAAATCCAAATTTTAGTGTGAAATCAGAACAAAGCTCCTTTTTCCTCAAAAATTTTCACTTCTATCCAAAACTGTGACTGTTTATACAACAGTGGGCAGGAACGACAGTTTCCAAAGCAAGGTCTTCCAAGCTGGCCACAGCATGGTAATGTGGCTGTCTGGGAGGAACACCCCAGGGCCAGGGCCTCCTGGGCAGGCAGCGAGCCATGCAGCCCTTGCACCAGCTCCACGGAAGCCTGCTTGGGGTAGGAGGAGGCATGGCTGGGGCTTTCCCACACCCTGACTATTTCCTGCTTGCCATAAAGCCAGTGGAAACTGTGTCAGCCAGTGCAGTCGGTGCTCAGGGGTCAGGCCGCAGGGTGGATTTTAACGGAGCTAAGCTGATGGCTGCAGCTGAGGATCTGGCTGTTAATTTCTGTTCTATTGTTACAGTGAGTAGGTTTATAAGCTAAATTCAGTGCATGATCTATTGCTGTATTATGGTTTTCAAGGGGTGTAAATCCCTTGACTTTCATAGGCGAGCTGGGAGAAAGGTTTTGGTGTTTATGGAAAAAAATAAAGGGGGTGTGAGTAAAGGGGGAAGGGGTGCTGGAGGACCTGAAAACTGGTGTATGGTCTTGTAATTGTGGTGTGAAATACATGGTAGTTAGGCTAACCCAGAAGCCTGGTTGAATATGAATTCCTCAAATCAAGATTAAAACCTCCTGCATACTTTAGATAAATTGGAATAAAAATGATCTCCTAGGCATTCATGCACTTAATTACATTCTCTCCTCCTCCTTCCCCTGCCAACAGAAAAAAATAACTGTTAACTTCTACATTCATGTTTAAAGGGTGATGTCAGCTTCTAGGCTGTTGCTGACTACTCCTGGGGATAGGTGGTCACGCCTACAGTGGATGCTTTCCACTCAGTATGTGAAGGAGATGGATGCTCTGTAATGTCAATGAACCTAAAAAATTGGGAATTGGTATAGACAGAAGGGCACTTGACCTCAGATGTCAGAGCTACAGAGGTGGGATAATGCACTGAGCAATCTTTGCAGGTATTAGATGGAATTTGTTCAGGGGAATTCTCTGGAATATAATGTCTGTGATCTCCGTGATCCTTGTAAATACCGTTCTCTATCCTAAAATTTCCCTTTTCATGATAGTGTTCCTTTTTGTCTTGCTCCTAAGTCTTGATCAAGTCATCTTCAGATTTCCCCAGAGTGAAGCCTTTTCCCCCACCTTCTTTTCTTGCACAAACCTGATCTCATGTGAGCCCATCCTCTCACCTTCAGAAAGCTCGATCCCAGCTGCCTTCTTGATCTTCCTGTTAACTACTTGCACAGGCTGTAGCCACTACTCTAATACACTAGATT
This sequence comes from Eurystomus gularis, assembly GCA_013400335.1. Classification (NCBI taxonomy): domain Eukaryota; kingdom Metazoa; phylum Chordata; class Aves; order Coraciiformes; family Coraciidae; genus Eurystomus; species Eurystomus gularis. The sequence goes on along the minus strand of VZZY01021142.1, from coordinate 28,692 downwards.
TTAAAAATTGGGCATGATGAGGGAGCCTGGGGACCCTTATGGGGGTAGCATGGAGCCTAAGGGAGGAGATGCTGAGGCTGCTGGTAGAATGAGCTTGGCTCAGAGTGTGAGGAACTCTGTCTGTGTGTGATGGGAGGAGAGGCTACACAGAATGATTCATATGGGAAATATGCCATGACCACACTGAAAACAAAACAACATCAGCTCAAATTCTGATGGGGTCTGTAGTGAGAAGAAATGCTGTTTGTTTTTTATTAGGTGGCTTGTGGTCTATACAAGTAAGCTTGAAGCCTCAGCTTAATGCTTGGCAAGCTGGTGCCCACCACAGGCATTGGCATTCCTGTAGGAGGACTTGGTGAGCTGAGATTCCCCCCAGGCTATGACTTGGGAATGGGATGGCATGTGGAAGTTCTCATTGCTCTGCTTGTTCTGTGGAAAATGAGGATTTCAGGAACGTAAACATAGAATTTCTCATGCATAATACAAATAAATATACCAAAAAAAAAGGGTTAAATATAGTAAAAAAAATAAAAAGAGATAATTATTGGAGGCCTTCTTTAACAGCAAATGCCACAGAATTTATGTTAGTTAGCCACATGGCTGTATGTGGGAATTAGCTTAAATGATATAAGACAATCTCCTCAGGATACACGAATGCTTCCCCCTGCCTCCTGCTGCTTTTTGCTTTTCCTTTTTTTCCCTTTCTTTTTTCTTTTAATATTTTCCTTTTTTCCTCTTTTCCTTTTCCTTTTTTTCCCTTCTCCTTCTCCTTTGTCTCCTTCTTCCTCTACTTCTCCTTTTCCTTTTCTCCTTCTCTGTTTCCTTTTCTCTTTCCTTTTCTTTTTCTTTTTCCTTTTCCTCTTTCTTTTAATTTTAAAATCTCTCTGCTTCTCCCATTTACTGCTTCATGTTGTTATCAAAAATGAAGCAAGAGCATTGCCATGCATCAAACAAAAGCAGTTCACCACTGGTGCTTGGACATGGAAACACACCCTGCCTCTCGACTTTCATGTGGGTCTTAGGCTGAAGAAAGTAGGCTGTACAGATCAGTCACGAAACGAACAGGTCTCGTGCCATCCTTTTCTCGCTCATGCTGTAGGACTATTTCTCTTAGAGCAGTTTCTTCATCAAATGAGCCCTTTCCTTTCCCTCTCATTAGTAGTTTGCTCCCTCTGTCTGTAACAGCTGATAAAGCAAAGGCAAGAGCAGAGGCAGGCTTGAAAGCACTACTTGAGCTTTTAGATGTGGCTATAGGGGAATGTATGATTGCTCATGAGTTGCCTATGGTCAGAATAAAGTTACTAAGAATAGAAATCTTTATGAACTTGGCTTGATCTTCCTGAGAGCCAAAGCACACAATGATCAATATATTTCTAGTGTGTGCGATTTCAGACTGGTAAACACTGTGGATAACTGGACAATTGCTAAAACCTCAAAAGCTAAAAACTTTGAGGGAGAGCACACTCCTTTTGAATAAAAAAAATAGTGGGAATTTAATTTTTCCTTTTTTTTTGACAAGCTTTTCTAAGTAAGTTCTTACTTTTTAGGGCTAGAAGATGAGGTTAGTTCACTTCCTCTTCCCTGCTGTCTGCTATCTGCTGTGTTGGGCTTCCACACAGACTGTATATGTGGGCTAAATGAGGAACTTTGAAAATGGGCTATCCATGCAAACCTGGGAAAGATGCTGGAGGTAGATATGTCTGCCTGCCTCCTGAAATATGGTTCCTTTGCTTGTAGGTTCTGTATAGTTATTTCAGGGAAGGTCATATTTTTTCTGCCATCTCTCCTTCCTTTCCTGTAGCCTAGTTGCTACTCAAGCAGCTCAGATACGTGTTCTCTGCTTGCCAATTTTCTCATCCTAGTGTGGAAAAAACTCCACCTCGCCAACAAACAAACAAAAACATTCAGAACTTAAGGTTTCCATTAAGAAAAGGCAACTTTAAAACAAGACCTGAGCTCTACCCATGATCAACCGAAATATGTATTGAGTATACACATTAAAGAACTTAATTTACGATACATGAGAAGTTATTGTGTATCAAAAGCAAACTTAAAACTGAGCAGTTTCACCAGTGCTTCTTACAGTGTCAATGGAAAAGCAAGTGTGTGAGCTTGTTAAACCATACATGAGTAAACTGGCTTCACCCTGTAGGCATAAGGGAATAGGAAGGGTATGCGTGGCCTTCAGCACAGAACTAAACCTGACTGAACAATATTCTACAGCGTGCAAAACAAGTTGAAAAGTTAAATGGCTAGGAAAAAAAAATGTCCTTAATAGCTTTCTTGTACTTGTGTACTTCAAATCATAAGCCTTTTTGTTTTAAAGAAATGCCACATTTAATTTGCAGATACTCCTTAAAAAAGGCGGGTAGATTCTCCCTTGGCTGCAGTTTAATACAAAAACCTCTTTATCAACTTTTCAAGGAATAAACCTGCACTATGTCTTGTTATTTCTAGCTTGACAGAGCAGATGTTGTGAATCTTCAAAGTAATAGAATCCATTTTGCTAGATATTTCACCATGGGAAGGGCACTACTTTAATCAAGATGCCATTTAAATTAATGTATTATTTTGTCCAAAGCTGACTGTTTAAAACAGCTGATCTGTATCTGAACTCAGAACAGTTTTTTTGGTGAACATGCAAATTAACTACATCATGTTATGAAAGCACCCGTTTGTGACTAATAGCAATTATCAGGGTAATGCTGCCTTTGTTCTCCTTTCATTACTCTCAGAACTAATTGTTCTAGCCCCATAGTGTAATACTGTAGCTTTAGTAATATTTAATTTTCTGTAAGAAGCATAATGAAAGGAAAAACGCTGTGAAGAATAAGGAAGTTCTTTGTTATCCACAGGAAAGATTAAGACTGCTGCTTACCACATGGAGGAGCTCAAGTACCAGGTTAGGAATTACCATTGCCGCCTGGAGAGCTCATTCCCAGGCCAAGTTGGACTGGAAAGGTGGCTCCTGGGAATGCCCTGGCCTCGGCTCTGCTCCTTGCTGTGGCTGTATCAGTTATGTGTAAGAACATAATTTGGCCTGTGGTAGTGTTAATAGTCTTTCCAACCGGTATGCCATATAGGTCACAAAGACCTTCGCAGAATCACAGAATCACTCTGGTTGGAAAAGACTTTTAAGATCATTGAGTCTAACCACTAACCCAACTCTACTGCGTCCGCCACTGAACCGTGTCTCCCAGCCCCACATCTTCATGTCCTTTAAACGTCACCAGGGACAGTGATTCAACCACCTCCCTGGACAGCCTGCTCCGGTGCCTGATGACCCTTACACCATGTGTCTGAGGGCGTTGTCCAAATGCGTCTTGAATATTGTCAGGCTTGGTGCCATTACTGCTTCCCTGGGGATCCTGTTCCAGTGCTCCACCACCAAACCTTAAACCTTAAAGCGACTTAAACTGGTGCAAACTCTGGCTTCCCCGAACTATTACTTTTATTCAACTTTCCATATCTGCTTCCACAACCCTTCCCTGCTACAAAATATAGGACTAATTAAGGGGAAAGAAAACGACTGAAGATAAAAGTTATTCCAACCTTACTGGCCATATTGCATCTTAGATTTAAGCAATGTGGATTCAGCGCCCAGATTCAGTGTTACTAACATAAAAGGTCACTGACCTGCAGCTATTTTTAGTCTCTTTCTGTCTTACCAAGATATTTTTTTACTTCAGGGCTCTGTTAGTGAAGCATTTTATGCAAAAACTCCCTACTTCAGGAAAATCTGTCTACATTAGGTACAATACCTTGCACCAGTCCTGTGGCAAGTGGAGCCCCTGGGCTGGCGGTGACCAGCAGGGCAGTTCTTTGCCTTGGTGGATGGACCTGGGAGCAGGGACTGTGGGCTGTGCATGCCCCAGTCTGACCAGCTGGACCATCCTGATTTGTACTTGCCTGGGTTTTCTGCTCCCCACCCTCATTCTCTTTTATGTAGCCTAGATAGTGCTTGTAAACTAGAAAACATCAGCTCTGATGGACTAATAAAAAAAGAGAAGTGAGATGTGGCATGGATCCTGCGGGAGGGAATGGGATAGCTGTGCAGCTTGTTTCTTAAGGCTAGGTTTTCACAACCTGCTGGCTCAGTAAACATGTTTACCCCCAGTCTGAAGTACCAGTTTTAGCTGATCCATATGGCTCTGCCTGATGTGTGTGAGGGAATGTCTGTGGGAGCAGGTCACCCAGCACCTCTCAGGGGTCATGGCAGGCCACAGCAAGGTGCTGGGTTGGCAGCACAGATGGGCAATGGGCTGGGGAAAGGACAGCAGTCTGACACTTTCATTTTCTGTACCAGCTATATTGCGCTAGGTAATTCTGGTTGACAACAGGCTCTTCCCTCCTTTCACAGTAATACAACCATGACTCATGGCATCTCTTCAGATCAGTTCCTTTGTTATCAGTCTTATCTTTACTGATAATATTATTGTTGTACTTTTACTACTCCTCCCCTTCCCATAAAGTATAACTGCTTAATTCTCACTCTTCCACTTGCGTTGTTGATGGGGCTGTTGATACGCTATTGGCACAGCCGTAGCATCTGTGCTGTCCTATAGGCACACATAAGCTTTTGGAGACTCCTAGAAAGGAGAAAAACCCCCTCAGAGGCTGTGATACATCTGAACTTCTGCATTTGTCCTTTTATTACTCCCACTGGTGGTCTCAGGTAGGGCACTGCATGCTGGAATAGCAGAAGCCTGAAGAGCTTTGGAGTTCTGTAGCCACTTCTGCTTCCTGCATCTAGCTCATGCTCATGAGCAGCCTCTGTGTTCTGTGGGTGGCAGAGGTATTTTAAAGTAGCCATTGCTGCTTCTTACCTGTTCATTTTAGGTTACTGTGCAAGGTTTTGTAGCATGATGTTGCCAAACCATTCTCTATTATTTTTGAAAAATCATGGCAGTCAGGTGAAGACCCTGGTGACTGGAAAAAGAGAAACATTGCACCCTGGTACAATACTGGTGTTTGCAGCCCAGAAAGCCAACTGTATCCTGGGCTGCATCAAAAGAAGCATGGGCAGCAGGTTAGGTGAGGTGGTTCTTCTCTCATGCTCCACTCTGGTGAGACCCCACTTGGGAGTACTGCATCCAGCTCTGGGGTCCTCAGCACAAGCAGGACAAGGACTTGTTGGAGCGGGTCCAGAGGAAGGCCATGAAAATAATGAGAGGGCTGGAACATGTATCCTATGAAGAAAGGCTGAGTACATTGAGGTTGTTCAGCCTGGAGAAGAGAAGGCTCCAGAGAGACCTTATTGCAGCCTCCCAGTACTTAAAGGGGGCCTATAAGAAAGATGGGGACAGCAGGGCCTGTTGTGACAGGACAAGGGGTGATGATTTTAAACTAAATATAAGGAAGACATTTTTTACAATGAGAATGGTGAAACACTGGCACAGGTTGCCCAGAGAGGTGGTAGATGCCTCATCTCTGGAAACTTTCAAGGTGAGGGTGAATGAGGCTCTGATCAACCTGATCTAGATAACGATGCCCCTGATCACTGCAGGGGGATTGAACCAGATGATCTTTAAAGGTCTCTTCCAACTCAAACCATTCTATATTTCTATGATATGCTAAAACTAGAAATCTCAGTCTTCTGAAGTTCTTTATTAGTGTATACTCTGAAACTCTTTTATTTGCCTCCTAGGTCACATCAATGAAAAAGTCTCTAACTTTTAAATTTATAAATAATTCTGAAAGACTTTTTGTTCTTTTAAATCTCTGGTTAGAAATGCTAACATAAATGACATCAGTTATAATCAGCCTTATTTATACTAATTATTTATTTCATTATCAATTACTAATTTCATTTTTACTTACTTTTGCCTTTGAAGAGTGTTAAATTTCTCAGCTTGTTTTACAGGATTTTCTTGCCTTATTTCCTGAGATTTAAGACCCCAAAAAAGAGCCCGTGACCTTACTGTCTGAAGTAGTTCAGATGTGACACACATGACGGCTGCAAGGGTAGCTACTGCTGCTGCAAATTCAGCTGGAAGAGTGGCAGTAGGAATCACTTCTAGAAATCCAAGTTTTTGGTATGAGCTAGTACATCTTCCTGGCCATGGGTCTGAGCAAGCAAGCTTCACTGCTAATGAACTATGATTTAAGAGTTGAAATTGGAGCTTGGGTTTCGAATGTGAATCCTGCAAAATCTGTGTTTATATTCTCGCCTTTTTTTCTGCCTGCTGCAATATTAGCGAACACAAACTGTTAAAGATGTGGTAAATGCAGCAAGAGAGTACAGAACTGTTCTACATTAGCAGGTACGGGTGATAAATTATACATTTTTGAATTGCTAGGGGCAGAACAAGAAGTGTGCAGTACCAGCAATTGCAAACTGCTGTACACTTTAAAGAATAAATTGTATGCAAACTTTATTGCTCAATTCTGGTGAAATAATGATAAATTGTGGGAAAGGTACACATTCTTTTGATTAAAATACACTGTCTTTGTATTAAGGTACAGCGATAGACAAAGTAACATACACTGTCCAGGAAATGCAAGGTTGTCCTAATTCCATAGATCTGGGCCATTAGAAACCTTTGTTTAGGCTGGAGGATCCCCTTACAGAAACCTGTGATTCAAGTGTGCAGCTGAGCAGAGGGCTCCACTTCATCTGGTAGGAAGTTGCATTGGTGGAGGTGCATGGGGAATAGGAGTGAGGAGATTTTGGCCAGGGAAGTGCTTTTTGCCTCTGTTTCTTGGTAGTTTCTCCTAATTAAAAGCAAGCAAGCAAGCCTTCCCAATGTAGATATCCTGTACAAATGTAAGAACTTCATAAAACCCTTCTCTCTTTACTTCGATCATTTAAGCAGCCCGTAATGACTCTAAGGTTAAAGAATTAATCTTCATTTCCATGCTGAAAGTCTTCAAATATGATAATTCTTGAGGGATCTTTCAAAGAGTAGAGTTGTGCCGACCCTTTCAAGCAAGTCATTAATGAAACAGCTTTGTGATAAATAGTGGTGTGCTAATGACCTGTGGGTGGGCATTACAGAGAAAGGCTCTGATCTCTTGGGGTCAGTAGAGATGGTATCGCAGTTTTAGGAAGAAAAAGAGTGTTAATACCTCTGTTCTAGACACAATACATCTCAAGCCGGTAAAGTCTTTACTGAAATCCGTACTACAGAGTCATTTAATACCTTTCACTTCTTTACACTTGACTTATGCCCTGTTTCTGTGCACTGTGTAGAATTGCTGTTGTATGCAACAGCCACTGAACTCATGGCTGTTAAAAGCTATCCTTCTCTTTCTAGAAGGATTTGCAAAGGCTTTTTTTTTTTTTAATTAAGGTTTGTAAGGCTTTTTGTGATCCTCAGAGAGGACCATGAATGCAAGGCTTTCTGTTCTTACTGTGCCAAATCTAGAGTTTCCCCCCAGGCCTCCATTCTCTGGGAGTCAAGTGGTTCTGAAGAAGGGCAGTGGTTCAGCCAGAGAGCCTAGCACACCTGCCACTGTGCTGTGCCTGCTACAGATCTTGGACCCCAGCAGTTTCAGTGACTTTGAGAGGATTTCTGTGGGAATTCCTACTCACAGGTGCCGCATTGCCACGGTGCTGCTTTCTAGGCATGTGCTTGTCGTTGTTACCTCGTACTCAAAGGGCTATATTTGACTTTGGAAATAGTCAGAAAAAAAAGAGGATCATACCCCTTTCTTCCAAGATAAATAGATCTTGGCATTTTTTTTATTTTCTCTTTGAAGGTGTTACATTCTTTGCAGTCTTTCTGTTATTCTTCAGACTGTTGGTTTTAGAAACTAAAGACCTATAAGTAAGTGTCATTAGGGCTTGTTCCCTTTTCCGTTTTACCTAACAACATCTCTGTGTCCCCCCTCCTTCTATATCCAGTCTAGGACATCCTCCAGCAAAGCAAGAGATGGATAAGAATGCTGTTTCAAATGCAAAGGTAATCAGAAGCACCCTCACCCTGCCCAAAGGAAGGAAATATTAGGAACTGGAAGCTCTGTGAAGGAGGTATTTTCTGCTCCTGTGGCCAGGCAATGCTCTAGGCAGAAGTTATAAAACTGGAATGACTGCAAACTTTATGGCCTCTTTTGGCAAAACATTATTTTGGTTCCATAGTTGAATTCTCCTCCTTCCCTGATAATCCCTGGCTACGTTTAAGGTGAGGGGAAGACAATATTGGAGGATTTTGGTATTTATCCATGTAACTGCATTGAACAGCAGGAGTAGTCCTTTTATAAGATGGGAGAGGGAATGACCAAAACTTTTTAAAATTTAAGTCTCTAAATATAGATCCTTAATAACTGATCTGGCTCTTTTCAGAGATGGTTGATGATCCCTCCCCTGTGAGAGGGGATGTTCAAGACCTTTTCAAATAAAGGTGTTTTTTTTGATGCTGTAACCTTCAATTTCATGCCTGAGAATAGAGAGGAAAAATCCAGACATTTATTCAGATGTTTTAACTCTGTTCCCTAACAGACTTGCATAAAGCGTACTATTGCAGAATGAAAAGAATAAAGATCTCCAAGTCTGTAAAGCATCAGAAATGTGTTTGAGGAGCTACTCTGACATCTCCTAAGCTAGATGAGATAATGCATGATTAGAATATTTATAATCACTGATGAGAAGTAGGAATAATAATATTCACTAGCTGCATCATTCTTTCACTTCCCTGCAGGTTGAAATGCCTATTAAAGTGGTTGTAGCATGTGGCATGCTAATACAATACATAAGGATCATTGTGGGGAGAAAAGGTTTTAAAATAACTTCTCGGTCTGCATTTTTTCTCTTTGTCTGAGAATGAGATCTCACTTTGTTCCCAGATGTAAATCCTGCTTTGATGAAATGCCTTAGGAAAGCTACCTTTTAAGGTACCGTCCTCTGTCTCCTTCTAGTGTTAATTTCTACTTAGAAAACATGATCAAACAAATGCAGAGGATTTTTCAAACATTAATAACACACTTATTTTATTTACTAATTGCTCAGTGGCTTTGCACTGAACCATTTTCACTTCAAATATGTGCAGCCTTTTTTGAGTTGAGTGAAAGTATTTGCACTTTTCTAGCATGTGGTTAAGTTTCAGCCACCCCTTTGAACTGCTGCTGAAAGTTGTAATCCTCCAAACAGTCTAGTACAAAGCTCAGCTGGAACTGCACCAAGATGATTTGCAGTATGGAAGCCTGTAGCACTTTGGTTTGGTCTAGTGGAGAAATGAGAAAACCCTCATAGATCCAGCAGAGAGCTCAAGAAATGGGAAGGTTTTCAAAGTTTCCTTGCCTCCTTCCAGCCATCCTCAAGCACCTGCTTTGTGAGAAGTTGTCTTTGGCTAAGATTTTTTTCAAAACTTTGTCTGCACGTCTAGCTTTCAGAATAAGAGTTTTCAAGAAAAACATTGTGTAGACTGAGAGACATGCCAAAATTAGAAGTTAACAATGCTGTATTATGGATATTATGACTGTGCTCTTCAGATGTTTCCAGTAAGCCCTTTTTCAGTCAGCTTTAGTCTTCATGTGATTCCAGTTTCCAGAAATCCAGCTTTGTATCCCTTTGATACTCTGTCAAAACTCCCCCTCTCCTGTCAGTTCTGTATGCTGCCTTGGAGGGTTTAGTCCTGCAAGATGTTGAATGTACTGGATATAATTAGAGGCATAAAAATTCTAGTGTTCATCAATTGTTGCTCACACCAACTATTTATCATATGCCAAGAGCTTCACAGGCACATACGGTAAAGATGCCATTTCAGGTGTCTCTCCACACACTTTAACAGTACATATGTATCAGCGGTACTCTTTTAGTTCCTGAAATTACTCATGGACTTTCCTGCACTGGGACTGAAAGCTCAGCATTTTGCAGAATCATGATCTTGAAGACTATCCATGGTGTGGAGTTTACTATGTCTACCCAGAAAACAGGTTGTACGCTGATTATACAAAACAGAAAGCAAGCCAGGTGTGTTCCCTGTGGACTAAGTGACCACAGACAGGCCCATGGCTGTGGCTGTGCAGCAACTCCCAGTTTCTACTCTCAGCAAATTATCCCCAATGCTGAAAAGCAGAGTTCTTGGGACAGGAAAAGAGCCTGACTCTTATTAGGGTAGGAGGCTTCTGCTTATATCATAAGTAGCTTTTTCTCTCAGGAAGAAGTGGAAGATCATGGAACAGATCCTCCTGGAGGGCATGCTAAGGCACATGGGGGACAGGGAGGTAATCCTAGGTAGTCAGCATGGATTTACTAGGGGCAAGTCCTGCCTGACCATCCTAGTGGCTGCCTACAGTGAAGCGACTGCATCAGTTGACAAGGGAAGACCTATGGATGTCATCTGTCTGGACTTCTGCAAGGCCTTTCACAGGGTCCCCAACAGCATCCTTATCTCAAAGTTGGAGAATTATGTGTTCGATGGGTGGACTATTCAGTGGATAAAGAACTGGCTGGATGGTCACATCCAGAGAGTGAGGGTCAATGGCTCAGTGTCCTGATGGAGAAAGGTTATGAGTGGTGTCCCCCAGGGGTCTGTACTGGGACCAGTGTTGTTTAATATATTCATAAATGATATTGACAGTGGCATTGAGGGCACCCTCAGCAAGTTTNGGGCCGGGGCAACCAGCATTATCAGTATAGGCTGGGAGAGGACATACTGGAGAGCAGCCCTGTGGAAAGGGACTTGGGAGTGCTGGTGGATGATAAACTGGATATGAGCCACCAGTGTGCAAAGGCAGCCCAGAAGGCCAATCCCATCCTGGGCTGCATCAAGAGAACTGTGGCCAGCAGATCAAGAGAGGTGATTCTGCCCCTCTACTCTGCCCTGGTGAGACCTCACCTGGAGTATTGTGTCCAGTTCTGGAGCCCCCAGTACAAGAAAGATGTGGACATATTGGAGTGCGTCCAGAGGAGGGCCACCAAAATGATCAGGGGAATGGAGCATCTCTCCTATGAGGCCAGGCTGAGGGAGTTGGGGCTGTTCAGCCTGAAGAAGAGAAGGCTCCACAGAGGAAGGTCTGTTTAAAAGGGTTTGTAGTGATAGGACAAGGAGCAATGGTTTTAAGCTAGGAAAAGACAGATTTAGGCTGGATATTAGAATAAAGTTCTTTATCATGAGGATGTTGGACCACAGGACTGGGCTGCCCAGAGAGGTGTTGGAGGCTGCATCCCTGGAGTCATTCAAGGTCAGGCTTGATGGGGCTCTGAGCAACCTGACCTAGGTAGAGATGTCCCTACTTGTGTAGGAAGGTTGGACCAGATGACCTCTAGAGGTCCCTTCCAGCCTGAAACATTCTATGATTCTGTAACATGACCAACACTTGCCAAATGTGACAGATAAACAGACTTTTAAAGAACAACAGTATCTTGTGCAGTTTGATTGCTCACTGTTTGGCAGGCCAAATCCAGGGAGCTAGATGATTGCATGTGTGTTTCACCTCACTGACCCAGAATGACTGTAATGCTCTCCTTTAATATATGGAATATCTTTGTTATACATTGCTCCTGCAGATTTCCAATAAAAAATAATTTTTAGTATTTCTGTGTCAACAACTTTTATAACAAGTGGACCATAAATCCCCTCTCTGTGTGCTCTGTAGTACTGCTGATTTATCACAAGGATAATTTAAAAACTCGAGTCACATGAGGACTCAAGTTGTAAACTGTCTTTATTCTGAATCTTCAGCAGTTTGTTCTGACACAGCTCACTGCAGCACTTCCAGTTCCCTCTTGAATATGCTTTAGAGTGAGTTGTGTGATGGAATTTTTTAATTTGCCTTTACTAATATCGCACTCAACAAATGAAGAGAGAAGAATATTATGCTATGCTTTTATAATTTGGTTTTTGATGAAAAATTTGCTCTTAACCAATATTTCTGCTCATCAACACAATTGATTTTCATTAAAACATGGAGTTTTGCTTATCAAGAATTTATATATATTTATCCTGCAGTCCCAAGTTCTCTATTTTTTTAAGTACAATCTGTGTGCTGATTTAGGAAAAAATGGTTCCTACAGAAAAAAACCTCATTACACAATTTCAAGGATAGGAAATACTTCATTTTTCTGAAAACTTGACATAAGTCAAGTTAGCTAAGGTACGGTGTATGTGTTGAGGAATGCCCATTTGTTGCTACTGCAGTTGAGGTGGAGTCTGTTGGCTGTCTTTCTTCACACCATCAAAGCATCGAGCAGCTTCTTGTTTCCATCACCTTACATTAGTACAGTATACAAATCTTTGAATCCAGATTTCCTTCCTTTCTGATAACTAGAAGAGAAGATAACTTTCCTTCCACAGTGCTTTGTATCTCTATACTAGTAAATTGTAAAGTTTCTCAAGGGGCATCTCTTTTGTAGTCTTAATGCACTACTTGCATATCGCAGACTCTTGATACATAATCTTTTAAACAGAAGAAGGAGCTCTGATTTGTAATATTATGACTTCTACAAAGATTAGTCATGTTTATGACATTGAGCGTTTTTAAACTACTTAGCCTATACATCTGTTTAAACTGATGTAGGTAAAATAGGCAATTACTGAAGGCAGCCCGTGAATCTGGCATTCTTTCAAGGCCTAAAGCAATCAGTTAGTGCTAGTGCAGAGTCATGGAATGAATTTTCAAGTAATCAGTTTATGTCAAGTATTGCTTAATATACTTGCAGGTCTACTGGTAATAGGAAAAAAAAGATAGCAATGGCTCATCTGGGAATGATTCTATTATGTAGCATAATCTGAAGCTATGCAGAATAACATACTGTGAGCAGGAGAGGTCTCTTGAGGTTTGATTGGTGTTTTTTAAAATCTTGAAAGGCACAATTTTCTTGACCCTGACATGGTTTTACATGAGACATTTGATTCAAATAAGTGTGGCACTTATATGAATTCTACTCTTTTCAACTTCAGTGACACCATTTTGCCACTGAGTGGGAGTAAAGTTAGAATAGTGCTGAACATTTTTGACAGTTTTTTTCAAGGTGGCTATTTTCAGGATTTGCAAAGAACTCTACCTACTTGGCACACAGAATTCATACATTTCAGAATAACTCTTTGATATTTTATGGAGAATTTCAGAAAATTTGGAGCAAAATCTCTACATTTATTTATCTTCTCCAGCTAGTAGTGTATAAGAGTATTTTTTGCGTTGTATGCATGTGTGTACGCTTTTTTGACAAATATGCACAGAGGTAGAGCTTAGCTGAGGTTATAGTGTGTTGAAAATTTTCTTCTGTTGTTTTTTCTTGGCTGAAGTTGTGTGTAGAATTTAGTTCTGCTTGGGAAACATTCATCTAGAATGGGCACTTAATTTAAATACAAAAACCAAACCCCATTCATTTAAAGAGAGTGTCACTAGGCAGGCTTTTTTGAATACTTTTTTTCAGTACAGCTGCTTACATCCCTGTTCATGATTTAATAGATTTGGGATTTCAAGGATACAATGTTGGAAGCTTGTGGTCCTGCTGACTGTTGCCTCTAACAAGAGAAAGCAGGGTTTCCACCTTGCATTGTCCTCTGAAGACCAGATCCTAAAAAAGAATTTGTTTAGTTGCTAATGGATTTTGCTGTCTTGCACTTCTGTAAAAGTTTTTATGTGACTATGGGATTAACAAAATCCTAATTCCTGCTGGGGAGGGTAACAAATCACCACTTTTGAGATTTAGATTCTTTAGACAACACCTCCAAAAACATCTAGAGCTTGCTATAGTGTTTGTGCCTGACTTCCTTTCTGTTTATTTGCAGATCACAAAGAAAAAAGAAAAAAACCCACAAAAATTCAGAGATCAGGTTTTCTGAGAAAAAAAAAAGTTGACATGAAAGACAGGAGGGAATTCAAACTGTATTAAAGAACTGTTTAAAGAATTCTGAAACTAGAAAAAAAATTCTGCAAGAATAGCAGATGTTAGAACATATAACTCCTCTCCTTGTTTTTAATGGAATGTGAAACTATTGGATGCTTTCTTTTGAAGGAGCTAATCACAAGAGTATAGATCTTTTTTTCAGGAAATTTGAGAATGTGTCAGAAGTTTCTGTGTATAAGTGGACTTTGAAGTGTATTACTAAACTTTGTACTTGAAGGAATTAAAGGATGTTGTACAGCTTTTTCTGAAAGAGAGCTTCAAAGCATGCTGAGCAGTAGTGAAAGATCCGCAGTTACTAAATTTACAATAGAGAAATCTAGTAAGTCTTCCTTTTTTTTATATATAATAGCAACATGAAATTTATGGAGAAGGCATGTAAGATGGTGACTGAATGGATCAGTCAATAGGATATACGGAATTCTCTATCACTTAGTATTTTAAATCCAGATAATAGTGATGAAACAGCCATGGTTGTTCGAAGTGCTGACTTAAGTGGGTTGCTGTGGTCTTCAACTTTAAATGAATTCTTCTCTACAAAACAATTGCATATTTAGTTGAGCCTTGATTTTCTGCAATGAAAGCTATGTTTTCATGTTAAGCTATTAGATTGCTGGGCACCGATCATACTTTTAAGTTGTAACCTACACTAAGGATGTTCTGCCTTGTAATATTTCAAGAAAATTTATGGAGAGATGGGGTAAGAGACAGAAAAATCCAATAATGTATGTATTGTAGGAGGAAGCTGAGAGGTCTAAGAGGGCACAGGACCTTATTACGTAATTATACTTCTATTAAAGCCCTTAAATCTTCTGGTTTTGGCAGAGATCAACAGTTGCATGCTTGCTGCCAATAGCATATAACAGTTGTAAGTTCTTAAGCTTTTTCTCTGTTGTTTGTTTGTTTGTTTCCCCTGCTTAGAACCTGCACAGGGATGTGTGTAAGGATGTTGTCTGGACGGATATAAGGATTATCTTCAGCTGGGAGGACCATGAATCACTGAAGACAAGAGCCAGTGGGATAGTGACGTTTGACTTGCTTTGACTGAATTTGGGTTTTGAAGGCCGTGTTTGATAGGTAGACTGGCACAAAATAAACTAGGTTGTGAATTTACAGTGCTCTACCTACTCCATGTTAATTGCTCCTTTGCCAATTTTGGTATGCTTGAAGGAAGGGATGCCATCCAGAGGAATCTTGACAGGCTTGAGAACTAGACCCATGTGAACCTCACGAGGTTCAACAAAGACAAGTGCAAGGACCTGCACGTGGGTTGGGGCATTCCTCAGTATCAATATAGACTGGGAAGTGAATGAATTGAGAGCAGGCCTATGGGAAAGGACTTGGGTGTACAGGTGGATGAAAAAATGGATTTGAGCCAGCAATGTGTGTTTGCAGCCCAGAAAGCCAACTGTAACCTGGGATGCATCAAAAGAAGCATGGGCAGCAGGTTGGAGGAGGTGATTTTGCTCCTCTACTGTGCTTTGGTGAGACCCTCCCCGGAGTAATGTGTCCAGCTCTGAAGCCCCCAGCACAAGAAGGACATGGGCCTGTTGTAGTGGGTCCAGAGGAGGGCCATGAAAATTATGAGAGGGCTGGAACACGTCTCCTATGATGAAAGGCTGAGAGTGTTGAGGTTATTCAGCCTGGAGAAGAGAAGGCTCCAAGGAGATCTTATTGTGGACTTCCAATACTAAACAGGGCTTTATAAGAGAGGTGGGGACAGTCTTTTTAGCAGGGCCTGTAGTGACAAGACAAGGGGTAATGATTTTAAACTCAAAGAGGCTAGATTTAGATTAGATATAAGAAGGAATTCTTTATGATGGGAGTGATGAGACTCTGGAACAGATTGTCCAGAGAAGTTGTAGGTGTCCCATCCCTGTTAAAATTCAACATCAGGTTGGACAGGGCTTTGAACATTTTAGTGGATGATGTCCCTGCTGACCGAAGGCGGGGGAAGGATGGACTGGATGATCTTTAAAAGTCCCTTCCAACCCAAACTATTCTATGATTCTGTTCATAGTACATATAAGGTATGCCCAGTACCTTCGTTTTGTTTGGGAGCAGGATAATCCACCTTGTACAAAGGCATCCTTCATTTGCATGTAATCAGAGATGAACGTTTGTTTATTTCATTCCCTGTATCCATGATTTTTAAGCTTATTCTAAGCAAGAATAGTAAGCTTCTTGGAATTATTTGGAAGAAGTGAGTGTAGCCAGGAGATGATGTCTGATGAAAGGACTGGATTAGGGAAGGAGGCAGGCAGGACTAAGACAGCTGCAGCTGTGAGAAGACACTGACAGCGATGAGGATCAGTGATCAGAAGCCGAGCAAGGCCATGGCTGGTGAGAGCTGTCAACTGACCCAGGGGCAGAAGTTTGCTACACCAACTTACTGTGCATTAAATTTGCTGCATAAAGAAGCCTTAAATGACTAAAGCAAATCCCTGTAC
This sequence comes from Eurystomus gularis, assembly GCA_013400335.1. Lineage (NCBI taxonomy): Eukaryota > Metazoa > Chordata > Aves > Coraciiformes > Coraciidae > Eurystomus > Eurystomus gularis. The sequence goes on along the minus strand of VZZY01021142.1, from coordinate 12,450 downwards.
CCAGAAAAGCTGTTTAGAGCATAATTCTTCCAGATTATAAATTACAAGAACTAGTTTTCTATCTAGATCTCTGAAAAGGAAAAACAAATGAAACCATCCTCATTTTTGCTACTTCTCCAAGTAACTGCAGTATGTCATCAACTAAATCAATGCAAATGAGTGCTGACTTCAGTGTTTTCTCACTTAGCCATGAAAGTTTTGAATGTTTCTTCAGTGGTGTTTTATTCAAATTTACCAGCTGGAAAGAAGGAGGAGAAGCTGTGGCTCCAGAGACTCACTTTCAGCTGTGCCATACATCTCCAGAGACTGCTAGATCCTGCTTTGTGGTCTTTTTCCTATACACGGCTCCTTAGGACTGCCTACACTCTCATTAACCTGTTAGTTTTTCTCCATTTATGGATTCATGAGATGAATGCATGGCTAAGGTCAGTATTGAACTCTAAGTCCTCAGGTGGCACTGCTACAACTTGACATAATGTCACATTTTCTTTCATTTTTCAAGATGAGATAGTTTGGTACTGCTGTTTATATATAGGTGTGTGTATGTATATATATGTTATTTGCTAGCGTCTGTTTATACATGGGAAAAAAGACAAAGAGTCTGTAAGATCTTATATTGTTCCCCCTTCCCAAGATCTTGCAATAAATGCTATGCAAAACTGTTAAGAGAGGCATAACTGTGATTCTAATACACTATTAAAGAGCAAGTACTTTCAAAAGTATCCATTGGAGGACACTAGAACACAACAAATCACAGGAAGTACAGTGATTTTACTTTTTTTAAAAAAATCCACATTTATCTTTTAAATAAGAAAAATGAGAGTAGAACATCTTTTTGTTTACCTAACACAGTCTGAAAATCCATTATTACCTGACTTTGTTTGTCACATCTTCTATAGCTCCATTACTGCTTTGTTTTTGGTTTTGGGACTGGTGGGAGGCACTTACTCTCTGGCTGCTTGTATAATCACTTGTTCTAATTTTAGAAAATACCCAGATGGGCTCAAGCTTTCCTGTTCATTTTTTATTTCTTCCTTTTCAGCTTTTAATCACTTGCAAGTGTTACATTAGATTTGTATCTCATTTATATTTAAAATGATTACTATCCCTGCATCTACTTTATAGCATCTCACAGAAAAAGTTTAATGAGTAGCTAATCACTAGTAACATAACTGAGTTATAACTTAGAGAAATTAGTGCTGGATTGAAGAATGCCTTTTACTCAGCATGCTTCTCTGTGAATGGGAAAAAATATTTCAGGGTTTAATTCAATCTAACACAAATAAACCCTCATCTGCCCTCAATGGCAGCATCCTACTACTTTATGCTCACTTCCATTACATTCAAAATTGCAACTGCTGAAATTATTTTCCTGCTCTGCCATTCAGAGGTTGGAGGTAGACGATAACTATGTTGCACTTAACCTTTTTTAATCCTTGCTTCTAAGGCCCCTTACAGCTCTGTGCTTTTTTATCCGTTATATTATCCGCACTTGTGGAATTAACCTCAATTTTCTTCCCAGCTTCCATGCCACTCCATCCTCTCCATTTGAAGCAATATTTCCTCTCTACTTGAAATAAACTGGTAGTAGGATGTGATGCCTTGCCATGAAATTTTCTCTTCGAACTGACCCTTAAACATGAAACTCTTATTTATATCTTGCTTCATATCTGATTTCCATGTGAGGATATTTTGAAGGGTGATTTAGGAACAAAGGTGCAGTGGAGGTGGTGGAAGGAAGAGGGAGGAATAGAGATAGGAGTTGTGGATAGGATAGCATGTGCCTCTGATCCTGCTACTCTGGTGACTTTGTTTTTCCTTTGCTGTCACATTTTTATGTTTCCCTGTTCCATTATGTGTAAAGTAGGTTGTGTTTTCACTTTTAAATTCACTTCCTGAAGCTATGCATAAAGTATTTATTCAGTTGCTGATAATGTAATAGTAGTTTCCTAAAAGAAAAATATTATATTTAATACTTTTAATAAATAATACGGTTGAATTTGGCTTTTTACTCCATATTTTTGCATAGGGACAAGCTCTAGAGTGGTATCTTTACACTTCAGTGACCTTTATACAACTGCAGGTTTAGTTCTTAGTTTAGTTTAAAGGGCAAACTAATGCTTTGCAAAGTTCAGAAATCAATGTTTGTACACACATAGAGAAACCGTGATCACATGTGACATTTCCATTGTATTGCACAAAAATTTAACTGTGTATCACAAGCTTGAGTTAATATTTTGTGTTTCCGTTTTCCTGTTACACTGCATGTGGTGTCTGTCTCTCTGCTTGTATTTAATTGTTTTAAATCGTAATATAATGCTGAGAAAGAAGTACTGATGGAGGGATTTTTTATTCAGAAGCTGACTTTACAGTGATATATCTGATTAATTTATTCTTATCCCCTACTGTTACCCTCTTGAAATGATTTCTTGATGCCTACTCTAGAAATCAAAGCATTTAATAATAGATATGGTCAGACAATAAGCCTGATTATTTTGTAAGAGCCACTATTGCTACTTAATTCTAGACAGTTTGGTACCTCACCATCTCCTACAATCTTACAGGGGCAGCTTGCTAGGAAGCTATTTATCACAAAGAACTCTTTCACGTAATTTTTGTTGTTTAAAGGAGACAGGTGAATGCATAGCCTTTGTCTTACTGAAACTGTCTGTATGTAAGCAAAACAGTCAAATCCCTAAGATTTAACCTGCCTATAATGGGCCAGACTGCTTCTCTTCTGCTCTCATCAAGTGTCATCTCTCTCTTCAGATTGCCTTGCTGGTTTTCCTGGCTCTAAGCACTGTTTAACATTGTTCACATAGCCCTGCCTGGCCCGATCTTGCAGTTAAGATTTTGTTTTACATTTAGGTAGAAATATGAATTGAATATTATCAAGCTGAAGCTCAAAAAATCTAAAGGAATTATGTCTGAAGTGGTCTGAAATCTGTAAAACAATCTTCTCATTTTGATATTTGAGATTTTAAAATGTAGCATGTTTCCAAGTTTATGTGACTGCTTTATTTGAGAAGTTATTGAAACTCTGCCTTTGATGACTATAATTATTATCCACATTGCATAACACCATAAAATTGTTGCAGCTTCCAGAAGCCTTTAACCTCTATTATGGTAACTCCAGTTCCTGCTCATCTGCAATTCATCAGGTACGCCAAGTCTTATGTGCTTTGCAGCTCACAGATGGAATTGAATTCAGCCATTATGTCAATGACAAATTGCTAATTAATCCAATATAAGCAGTCTGAAGAGAGATAGTGACTGTCTCAGACTTGCCACTTCTAGCCATGGACATTAATATTCAATATGATCAAGGACTTTAGTTAAAATTAAAGGCTATTTGATTCTAATGAAAGTCAGAAATATTTCTCTGTATTTGTGTTCATAGTTTTCATTGATTTGAGTCTTTTCAAATCTAGACTATCTGCCATGCTCAAATTTCTCTTGCTTATGCATCACGTGTTCCTGATATGAATGCTTTTTAAAACCAGATGTCATTAGATTAGTATGAAGAGTCATTTGCAAAAGATCAGGTGGGTACCCAGGGCTAAACTGAATTTAACTCCAGGACAATAAATTGAAGGATAATCGACATAAGATAGGAAGTTTATTTAACTGGAACTTTTCACAAAATACAGCAGCCACAGCTCATGAAGTATTCTTGGAAAGCTGGAATCCTCTTTTCTCCACAGGTATCTCTGAAGTGTCTGAGGTAGAAGCCTGCAAACAACACATAGGTCTGAAAAGATGAGAAATGTGCTCTGCCTGTGCTTCCATTCTGCTGTGCAATTTGGTGCTTTTTTACATATGAGAAAGTGGCTGCACAAGAACTTAACATGCACGGGACACACTGTGGCTTAAATTGTTCTGCCATCACTCCACTGCAGGTTGGGTTTATTTGTACATACAGCAAAATAGAGATCTGCCTTAGCAGATCCTGTATGTAGCAGAAGGATATTCTTCTAAAGGGAGGACCTTAATGAACCATGACTGTGAGTTGCCGCTTACCTACCAACAGTCCTGCAGTGAGCAATGACTAGAAAAACTATTTGAAATGAATCAGCTCTTAAAGACAAGGTTTCTTAGTATGGATAATTGGGAGATGTTGTGTTTTAAGCACCACGAAGCTGCTCGCTCACTCCTACTCTTCTGCAGTGGGAGGAAATACAACAAAAGACTCAAAGGTTGAGACAAAGAGAGGGAGGGCTCACTCACCAATTATGGTCACGGGTATAAGACAGACTAGGCTTGGGAAAACAAAATTAATTTGTTAATTAACAAATTTGGGAAAAAAAACCTTAATTTAAACAATAAAACCAGAAGAACAGCCAGAGCTGCTGAATGTCCCAAGTAGCTAGTGAAAGGAATTTCCTATCTGAGCTTTATCTAAGGGCTCTCCTTTTTTTTTCTGAGTCTTTTCTAAAAGAGTCTTTCTTCTAAGGTTACAAAGTCACACGGGTGTAGACTTACATTAATGCTATTTCATCAAGCTGCAGCTGTGTTGGCTGCAGCAACATTGTACATAATTCTTGTATGTGAACACTAATTTTAGGCCCTTTAGTATCCTCATTATCAATTGCTGTTCTTGTTCATTAACTTAACCACTAAAGTTGATTCTGAAGCATGCTGATACTGGATCGAGATCTGGGTCTGTTAAATTACACAACTGTGCTCAGTTAAAGTTTAGTAATTTAATTCCACAAACACAAGGTGTTTCTGATCTAGGCTAGGCTTACAGGAAGATCCACCTCAACATGAGGAGGTGGATGTGAAGATGTCAGAGCACTGGAACAGGCTGCCCAGAGAGGATATGGAGTCTCCTTCTCTGGAGACTTTCAAGACCTGTTTGGATGCGTTCCTGTGTGACCTTGCCTAGATGAAATTGCTTTGGTGGGGGGGTTGGACTTTGATCTAGATGATCTCTAGAGGTCCCTTCCAACCTGTACCATTCTGTGACTTTGATTCTGTGATTACTGAAGAAGTCTGCCTTACTGCCCTCTCAGCACAACAGGGAGAGCTAAAGCCAAATTCTAGCCTCAGCTTGGAATTTCTTGGCTCCCATGAGTGTAAGTCAGACCATCTCAACATAGTTTTTTGTGATTCAATATATTAGAAATACACTTTGACAGGTCTATCAGACAAGATCGCATCACTTCAGTGGTATCAGAAGCTAAGAGCTTTATATTTCTGTGACTTATTTTCAGATAGGGAATCTGAAAAAGTTAACCTCTCTTTTTGCCTTTTGCTCCTTTGTCCTTTTTAAATGCAGTGGTGGTACTTATTTTTTTTTCCTCTGGATGCATCTTAGAAAATCTGATTCAGCTGATTTTTCCTCAGAAGCCTTATGTACTTGGAAAATAGAACTTACATAATATCATAAATACCCTATAATTTCATGCCAAAATATGTGAGATAAGAATAAAAACATGGTGAAATTAAAATGATAATATCACTCCATAGTCCACATCTGTGGTCATATTTCTATTTTATACTGTTGCAAACAAACTACATCAGATAGTAACAGCTGATAACTGTGAAAAAACTTGCAATTTTTTTTTTTCAGGTATGTTTAATTTTTATTAATTCTCCAAGAATGACAAGCTGAATAGATTCCACCTGCAACAAAACCATGTGTTCACATGCAATGACAAACACTATTTTTCTGCCTGGAAACACTGAGTGCTATTCTGAGATTTTGAGTTTGAAGAAGAAGCCTTGGGGTGGGGAGCAGGAAGGCAGTGAAGGGGACAAAGTTTACGTGATGTTATAGAAAAGGTACAGGGCAGAGCTCCATCTTATGAAAAACACATTCAATTCTAGGTGGACCTTAAGTCCATTTCAGTGGTCCCTTCAATCTCTTCTGACAAATCTTGAAGTGACCAAGTAGGTACACAAGCACTCTTCTAGCAAAATGCTACTGTACAAAGTGCCATTCTTAATCCAGTCATTACCCTGGGCAATGATTTGCTCAGTCCCCTAGTTACACCTGACCTACTTTTGACCAAGTGCCTGCTCCTCTGCAGTGCTGCCTGTCTTTGGCCACATCACATATTCTCCTTGCTGCTCTTTGCCCACCTGTAAAAAGAGTGAGTAGTGCTTTTCTATCTAACAATCTCATTAAATGTTGGCCTGAGATGACCAACAAATATGGAAAGGGCATAGAACTGTCCAGGGGATGAAAATCTTCTTGATTTGCATTATAGGAATGGAAGATTATAAAAGATCTTTTGAATTTTTGGATGAAACTCTGGCTCCCCTAACAGTGCTGTCATATAATCAGAAAGAGATTGAATTCTGTTTGCCCTCTACTGTCTCCAGCTGCTATACTGGCTATACTGTCTAAAAAGCCACTTTCTAACTTTTACCCCAAATGTATCTGTAGCTAGTTTTATGTCTACTTGTTCTTTTGCCACCTTGAACTTGAATTTGAACACACAACTTCTTTTCTTCGGATTTTTCTCTCTCATTATAATTATGGGTAGAAATTGCACATCTTCATTATTTGTTTTGCTAGGTTTAATATCTCAGAATAAGAAAGATGCTACTGCTGCTTCCATCTGTGTGCCCCATCTGAGGAATGAGTGTACACAGCACAGTCATTGTCATGGATCCTGTCATAGATCAACCTCTTCTCAGCTGTCACCTTTGGAATTCAAATTTGTAGTGTTGGTACTCAGAAAGATTTTTCTGGAGAGCAAATAGCATGGTCCCAAAGTGAACTCTAGCTCTATTGAGGACTAGACTTGTGGAAATTTGTAAACTGAAGAGTTCTGATGGTTTCCTGCAGTAGACTTTGCATTAAACTTTAGCTGTGTTGAACCATCATGTAAATGTTCTGAAGGTGACTGGATAAGGTGTGTGGAATTTGAACCAGGCTCCAGAGAGAAAAAATCTAATGGGCTGTACAAAGTTACTTGTTCATTTGAGTAAATGAACAGGAAATTTGAGTAAATGAACACCCAGCCTTCCGGAAAGGGGACAGAAAAAGTGCTAGTTGATCAGATTAGTTGATGAAATGTTTCTTATGAGAGTTATGCATAGCTAGAATAAAGTTAGCCTAAATACAAGAGAAGTCTGTTGTAATTCTTTAAGGAGCACTTTTGCTACTTGTTCCTGCCTTCTTTGAGTTGCAGTTTAAGTATATAGCTTTGTCTGCACTCTAGAGCTAATTCAGAGGAAGGGAAGGATTGAATTCAGAGTTCATACTGGACTCTTGGGTAACTCCATGAGTGGACTTCTCAGTTGTATTTCAGAATAGACACCTGTGGTCTGCGTTGTCTGGAAGTAATTATTCTGGATTCAACTATAACTCCTTTCTGTTTAAGCAAGTCTTTACTCCTGTGAAATACTTTTTGCATCTAGAATATTTGTATCTGGATAATTAATAATTCAGACTATTTTATAATTTATAATAATAATAATTAGTTAGAACCAAATCTTGTTCTTTCTTGCAGTGGCGATGAAGTTGGTTTAATGGCAGTGAAGCTGTACTATCCTTGACCTTAAATAACAGGACAAAGTAGAAACAAAAAAAGGAAAAAGTAGAGACAAAAAGGGAGCAAGTGAGTGTGAGTTTTTGCTATTATACCCAGACAACATACCCTAATACAAGAGAGTGAGGAAAGCATATTTATTGTTACTTACTACTTACCACATAATCTTAATGTTACCAGCTATGCTTTGGGTATATCAGAGCTAGATTTCATCATCTTCCCTGCTTCCAGCCCCTTGCAGTGGTCCCTGCTCTCCCTGCTCCTGCCCAGAGAGCTGCTCCTTTCTCCCTGCTCCTCCACACTTTCTGCAGGAGCCATGTGGGAACTGATGATTTCTTGCCCTGTTGCTGCCACAGCGAGTGAGACTGAGCTTCCCTTTTGTGAAAGGCTGACAAAATCGAAGTAATATTAATTGTCAGAGATAGTTGCAATCAGAGCTTGGTATCTGGAGACCTTTCTGGCTTAGCTGAGGCAGGAGAGAGTCCTTTCTTTGGATGGGTATAGAGAATCCTGCTTCAAAGGGAAACGAGTGCTAGCAAGGGACTACACCTTATGCCACACCACCATCCTCATCCTTGGACTGAGCTATTTGCTGTTGAAACTTCTTGCTCAAGATCTCTTGATCCCAAAGATCAGGGCCTAATGAGAAACAGGACGAATAAGTTTCAAAATCTAACAGTATATCTTAATTCCTCTTTAATTTTAGTTTTTATTCTGATATTGTGTTTCTTTCCTAATGTTGCATTTGTGATAACGTGTATCTGATGGACAGGAGATGACACTATAAAATCATAGTAAAAATTTGTGGATTTCCAATAGACTGAAGAAATTTCAATTTAACCTTTAAGGTTGAATTCTCCTTCATTAGGCCGGGGTGTCCCATTAATTTACAGACTTTTTCCTCCATTCCATTTCCTTAGTTTTAATTAAACTAGTTTCTATTATATGAACAAGAATAGATTTTGGTGTATGGGATATTTTGTTTGATAAGGAATTCATGTTCCCTTTGTCCTTTCCTACCACTAGCAATCCCAGTGAGTGTCAGTGGTTGGTAAGCAACAATGATAACCTGGATGCATTATGCTGGCAGCTTGTAGAAGTATTCAGGTACTGCTTAAAGTGGTTTTTAAATTATGCAAGATAGAACATAAATCTTACAGAGTTATTCTAATGCATTTAATTAGTATTAAAAACAAGATCCACATTTGCATTCTTTCTTTTTGTATGTAAGTGTGCACACCATCTGATAAGATAGAGTTGTGGAAGGTCATCTAGAGGAAGAATGGAATAAAATTTTCCCTGTCTGTGAAAAGATCTGCAGATCTAAAATAAAAAAAAAAGTGGGAGGAGGGGGGAAGAGAGTGGAAAGAACCAGAAATTCTAACAGGGACATGAGTTGCTTACAAATAAGTATGAACTCTTTCTGTAAGACAGACAGTTCAGTAATGCAGAATGAGGGAACTGGATAACTGGAGCTGTTGATCATTGATTCAGGAGGTGCCGTTATCTGTTCTTTATTGGGAGTGAGAACACAAGATGCCAGCGTGCACTCTTTTCAGACCTTGTGACTGTGCCGAGCCTATTTTTTTCAGTTGGATATGGTTGTAGTGGGGTGGGGAATAAGTTTCAAACCTATTTGTTTTGTGGCTGAGCATTGTACCAGCAACTTGGCTCTTAAAGTGATTGTCAGTTCACCTTTGATGGTCTAAACTGTGATTCTCTGACCTTAATATTCACACTGCGTGTACCAGTACAGTGTGGGAATGATGGTGCTGTAAAAATGGGCCAAACTTTGAGGCATCTTATCTGTGCTAGGTGTAGCCTAGGTGGCAAAAACATATCCATATTGTAAGTCTTCTCTTTATTTTTGCTGCCTGGGATCCTTCAAAGTCTGTATTAAATGTTTAGCCAAAGCCTCACCATGGAGCCTTGCTTGTCCATAATCCCACCCAAAACTGGGTAGGATTAATACCCCGTATTACCCCATATTAATTCAAAATGCAACATACCTGAGAGTCTGGGACAAGGAATACATATGGGTATTCTTGTGTAAATAGAGAAGATTAATCCAAAACCTGCTAAGATTTCTGAAGCCCAGAAAAATACCTGGAAAACAAAACCTACTCACTGAAGGCCACACACTGAGCTATGCTGAGCATCTGCTGTTCCCCCTCAGTCTGAGCATCAGCATCTCTCAGAAACACAAGCTGAATTGATGCACTTGTGTTTTTTTGCTCAGGTTTACATTTCATTCTTATAATGAGGAACTTCTGATTCCTTTGAGAGTGTGTAATTGAAAGCACATTAGCTCAGTATTTGTGATGGACGTGCATTTTGGACAACTTCCTAGATATCTTTTTTCTTCTCATACCAGGAAGAGAAGAGTATACAGATGTATACTGTCACTGCACTGTGCCCTTATTTTCCTGCATTTTCTGTTTTTTTTTTTTTCTGAAGGCAGAGGTCAATATAAATCCAATGCAAACTTTCAAATACACTTAATGCATGTAGGCTGATAATATCAATTGTGGTGCTTCAAACACCATCATTACTGTACTCTTTGATTGACTAATTTGAATAAAGTAAATATAAGTACATCTATTAAAATCTCTCATGTAGATTTATATTCAGCACTTTGCATTCAGTTTTTATTTTCATTTCTGTATAACTGGATTACATGGATTAGTTTCCTCTAAGTTTGACCGAGCTAAATGCTGCATTATGTTATGGGCTTGTTCTTCACTTTCTGTAAACAGCTTGTAAATCCTTTTGGAATAGTAACACTATGGTGACACTAAAAATGTAAATCAGCAAAATTCATACAAACAGTTCTATTTATCTAATAAAAAATACGTCATTGTCATAAATCACATATACTCTTGCTTTCATAGGGAAATTAACAACAGTGTTTGAGCTTTTTTTCTCCAAAATAGCATCTGCAGCATGTTTGTCATTAATATAAGAAAACAGGAAGAGAAGCAAAGCTGAAATGCACTTACTAAGATGCTTTTGTATTGATGTCGCAGTTCTTTTATTGACACAGGGTACCAACAGCAGAAGCTGTCAATGTGACAATTTTAAATGCATGTAAAGAGGCTTTCTTTAATAAACTTCATTTTTCATCATGGAAAGCACAGTAGGATATAAGGAACTATGGGAACCCTGCTTAAGGAGACAGAAAACATGACAGAAGTCCCCTAAAAATATATATATATATATAAAATAATAAATACAGCATTATTTAAAAGTGAATGCAAGTTTCCTTACAAAAAGCACCTCTGGGATCATAGAATAGGCAGACAACCTTCCTCATGGGCTCCTAGCTGGCTTATTGTGGGCAAGCCCTGCGGTGTGGCACAGCGTGGTTGTGTGGTGTGCCCTAAGTTGCCTCTCCTGCACCCTGGCTCTTGTCTTTGCTGCTTCCTTGTCCTTCAAGGACTGCTGCTGCCATCACACCTCCCCTGGAGGCTTTGCTTCACCTGCTATGTCGAGCCTGAAAGGGACCAGGGCCAACTGGGGCTACCTATGTGTGCAAATATCCCTTATGCCCTTAGACCTCCCTGTGGTTTCAGAAGCAGGGTGGGAGAACAATAGAGCTAGCCCTACAGAGATGCTGCATGGGACTGTCAGAGCTGTGCCACGCTGGTGGGGCAGGGTGCTCTGTCCTACACCCAAATCTCAACCCGTAGGTTTGCCTTGGGTAGGCATCCTTCAGGAGCTCAGTTCTACAGTTTAAGAATTACTTAAGTTAAGCATTAAGCTTCTCATTCAAGAGAGGTCTTCTCTGGAGCAGACCACTGTATGGGGCGGATCCTGCTCTTGAGCACAAGAGACCAGAATGTTAGGGGAGGCCTCTTTGTGGAAATTCTACATCTAATGGATGTTTTTTAAATTAAAAACATACATGTTCTTTTGTTTCCAGATGTATCCTAAAAGAGAACTGTTAAATCTATAGGGACTATTTAAATGTAAAGTGATGTTCTTTCTTAGCCTTGGTGTGTCAGTACCTCCCACACAGCATCCCCTTTTGTTGTATACATAAAAGTGTCAATCTTAAAGTGCTCATCCTGAGAATGTACAAAGATAGCTGTAATTTGTCACCAGGTTTAAAATCTCTAAACAACTATCTCCTTTTCCATCACACTCACTGTAGATGTTCTAAGGAATGACCTGAGGTTTTGTATACGGGTGTGTATGTGTGAAGTTCTTGCAGTTAATTATCCTGGCTTGTTTTGTGCAAGGAGAAGGAATCAATTGCTAATTGTATAATGAGGTCTCAGTATTAGATGAAAAAAAAAAAAAAGAAAAGGGTCCATTCATTTATTCTTCCAGGCTATCCCCAGTCAGCCATCATCCAAGTGCATTGAAGTTTACGTTGCTGTGGTTGGTGGCTCAGTGACTATGCTGCTGTTAGTCTTCTGCTGTTTGATTCCTAAGAAATCAGTCCAACAGCAACAACGAGGATGGATTTTTTTGTTTGTGTTACAAACCTGTCGAGAAAAGGGATATTTTTCTAAGCAATTGCTCCCTAGGATAAGCAGAAAGGCAGCAAAAAGGCATTCAGTCTGACCTTGTGCTATTGAGCCAGGACAATATACTGCAGAAGAAAAGCTGTCAGCAACCTGTTGTGGCAAATCCTTGTTGGTCCCCAGGGCCTCACACCAATGAAAATCTGTGCCAAAGAGATAACTTGCTTTCTAATCTCCCTGTTTGGCTTATTTCTGTCTGGGGCCTAATATAAAATGTACTATGTCTGAAAAGACTCAAAGCAGATGCTCTGCATATAATATACCCGTGAACCCTTCTTCTATGACATAAGCCGGATCTGCAGCTCAAGTGAAAGTATCTGTGTGTCTGTTCTTGGTGACAGGGCTATGTTTTTCTCCCTGCTACAATGCACCTGGCTGAAGATCACCTCAAGTTTTGGCCTGTTTAAGACACTGGT
>VZZY01021141.1:54072-64130 GCA_013400335.1 Eurystomus gularis | reverse complement strand
CTGGGTGGACTCGCAGCAGAAGCGGGTAGGGCGCGGAGGGGCCGGGGCGTGCGGGAGCGGGGGGCCCGTGGTGTCCGCGCTTGCCTGACCCGTCTGCCGCCGGCCCCGCTTGCAGTATGTCCCGGTCAAGGGCGACCACGTAATCGGAATCGTGACGGCCAAAGCGGGAGACGTCTTCAAGCTGGACGTCGGCGGGAGCGAGCAGGCGTCGCTGTCCTACCTGGCCTTTGAAGGCGCCACGAAGAGGAACAGGCCCAATGTGCAGGTCAGCGCCCGTGGCTGTGGCCGGTAACGCTTTAGCGGTGTCGTTCGGTGGCGCTCCTGTCGCGTTTCTACTGCGCTTTTCTCAGTAAAAGTGTTTTTACGAGCCGCGTGTAAGGAGGGGAGTGGGGGTTTATTTGCAGCGGTTTTGGCTCGGCCCTCCTCGGAGGTGTTTGCACGGGTGGGCCTCCGGAGGCTTCTTGAGAGGACGCGTGACTGGTGCGGGTTGATACCTGTCCGAGGTCAGACTTTTTCACTCCTTAGGTTTTAGCTCTCCTGCAATACTGCCAGCAGCAGATGCAGTTAATGAGTAACGTGCATCCAAGGGGGCACTCTGAACATAAGGGTTCTTAAGGGTGTAAAGACACCATCTGATACTGGTAGAAAATATTTTTTTAAAGTCTGAAGAAATAAATTCATGTTTGATATTAAAAAAGAAGAGCATCACTCCATGAAATAAAACGCCGTACTTTTTTATCTTTCACATTTCACTAGTGATTCAGTATAATTGTTCCTAGAGGATGCTTCCCTCAGTAGAAGAAAATGAAATTTCCTATTGTACCGGTTTATTTTTCTATCACCGGTATTTTAAAACTATTTTGTGAAGAGGATCTTTATCAACTATTTCTTACAAATGCGTCATATGAGCTTCTCTACTACTTTTGATTTTTGACACTGCTTTGTTTAGGTGGGAGATCTTGTTTATGGTCAGTTCCTTGTAGCAAATAAAGATATGGAACCAGAGATGGTCTGTATAGATAGCCATGGAAGATCAAGTGGAATGGGAATAATTGGACAAGATGGCTTCCTCTTTAAAGTTTCCTTAGGTCTAATAAGAAAGTAAGTACTAAGGAAAGTAAGTAGTCACTGTAGCATGTAACATGGTGGGTAAGAGTCGCACAATGAATCACACAATGCGTGGACAATTTGGCAATCAGAGTAATTGTTTTAGTGTGTTTATATCGGTTTTACTGACTACAGTATGGATATTGACCTAGAAGGAGCATTTATTTTCCCCTTTAAGAGATTTAGGTGCTCTCCTGTATGGTGTTGTGTGACTTGTTTAGGAAAGTCATGTGGTCGCCAAGGCAGCATGGAAAATAAAACTAGTGACCTGGAAAAATCAAGGGCTTCAGGTATATACCTGCTGCCTTGGAGTTCAAGAACTGTACATTTGTCTAGCAGCTGATTTAAAGCTGTCAGACATTCCCATGTCAATACACATTATATTTCTTTGCATTGAAATGATGATACAAGTAAAACTGTGGGGTTTTCATTGAAAACTGATATGAGCTTTCAAATATATTGTGAACTTTGGAGTTACTTATGCTGAGGTAGATACAAGACTTTTGTGACTATCAAAGAATACCAGATTGTATGGATAAGCTTTTGAGTAGGTTTTGTTTTTTTTTTTTGGAAAGGCAATCTAGAGTTGCAGAGAAGCTATTTCATACTTGTTTTTTTAAAGTAATAATTTGCCTGGTTTAACTGTCTCATCAGAAGTCAGTTTGAACTGATGCAAATATTTTTGCAAGCACTGGGCTTCTTTTCCAAATTTTGTCTGTATGCAAGGAAATAGTATATTACAAGTAAATTGCCACGTCCTAATATGTTTGTTTCTTCTTTGAGAAAGCCTGTTGAAACTTGATTTAATCCTAGATGTATTGCAGTATTCTTGACACTTATTTTTGACTATGCTGTCACCTAATAAAAACAAAATATTCTCTTTACTGCTGTTAGTATTGTCTCCTGAAGGAGAAGGGAAGTTGTGTTTTGGAAGACATACCTCTAACTATGTGTCAAATTTATAAATAGCAGCACTTTAAAATTGTCAGTTTGTCAAACAGTGTAGTTTTAGAATTTTTTTTAATCATTGGATTGTTAGAAGAGTATCAGTTTTAAATTTGTCAGGTATTACTTCCGAATCCAATTAGAAAAACATCTAAATTCACAAGTACTGTATTTTTTAGGTATATATATTTTATGGGAGAATTAAAAGTCTCATACTGTATTACTGTTTTAGATGCGTATACAACTTGATCATCTTACCTTTTAGTATTGCTTTAATAGTTCTCATAACATCAGTACTGTGGTTTAGTTATTGATTATAATGTGACGTCTATCAAATGTGGGCACTTCTTCCTCTGACTTTCTTAATCTTGTTTACAGACTCTTGGCTCCCCAATGTGAAATAATTCAGGAGCTGTCACAATTGTACCCATTTGAGCTGGTGCTGGGCATGAATGGAAGAATATGGGTAAAAGCAAGAACAGTTCAACAGACTTTAATTATAGTAAATATTTTGGAAGCCTGTGAGTATATGACTGCAGAACAGAGAAAACAAGCGCTTGCCAAATTTTCAGGGAATCGATAAGAAAAAACCCTGAGGATTCTTGAGATGACTGTAGGGTGTTTTGGTTATTTTTGTATTTTGATTTACATTAAAAGTCATTTTTAAAATGAAGTACTAGACTTTTGTTGTTGTTCTTCAGTCCCCTTCTTTGAATCAGCTTGTTTTAGTCTTGTTTAGGAGCTTTTTTTTCTACTCACTTTTGTGGTTATGAAACCCTGTTTGTTTATGAATTTTCTGAGTGATGTGGAAGTTGTCTTTAAAAGCTTCTATTAGCTGGGAGTTTTGAGGTGTAGCTACTTAACTCTTCTGTAACAAAACTGGTCAGTTTGTAAACTTTCTATGTTTGCTTTTTGAGTTGTTACTAATATGAAAGCTTCAAAAGATACATGTTTACTTGGAGTAACAAAAAGTATCCTGTGGGTCATTAATTCTGGTCAGATGCTGTTTTTATACAGTGCCAATACATGATTTAGTATTTTACAGAATTTGGTGCAGGTGGAGAATACCAGAAAATAATTACATAAATTACATAGCATAAAATCAGTGTGGTTAAGGCAGATAAGACCCAAAATATCATCACAGTAACCTAGTATCTTTCCTAAAAGATTACCTGGCTAGTAGTATTAATCATTATTAAATAGTAATTAGGGCATAACTTCAGTATGAACCTTCTGAAAGCTTGGTGGCTTATTGGAGATGAAGAAAATATGCTTAACAGCAATGCTATTTGAAGTCACTTGCAACTTTTTCATACATGGTTTTTTAACTGGAGATTAGGTAAAGACCATGGCAGCAGTGGCCATGTATTTCTCAATTCTAGATATTTCAATTTATGTTTCTTTAGTTACAGCATGAAGATTCCATATAGCTTTGCTTCATGTTTAACTAAATCAGCATTTCTGGAAAAAGCTGTCTTAAGCTTCCTTGTATAGTCATTCCTCATACGCATATAGAAGAAATGCTGTCCTAGGAAGGATAAGCTACGAAGCTGATCAGTCTATTTTAGTATGTGAATAGTTTGCCACTGTTCTCCAGGGTTCTCTTTCTTTCTCAAAAGTAGTGGAAGGGGAACTACTGATACCTGCTCCCTGTGGGAGAAAACTTTGTGTACTCAGTGAACTGCATTGAAGCTATTTAAGCGGTTATTTGCATCTACGATGTTTTGTGGTTCTTAAGCTGAATAGTTTGATAGCAATAGCTAAAAGACATTAGAAAGAATTGAGTAATTAGAGTAAGCCGGAAAACCATCATAATTACAAGTGGAAACAAAATTCTTCCTATTCTGTATTTCATCCAAAATTCAGCCTGTGGTATTTGATATAGTTTTCTTTGGCATCTGTCTCAGTTAGAAATTGCTTCAATTCGGAGCCACTCTCCTGAGTCATCTTTAATATGCTTACCTATGGCTTCCCCTTATTCAGTGAAAACACAACACTAATGCTTCCCGTGAGACTTTAATGGCTGTAATTCAGAATTCTTTCTGGGTTTCACTGGCCTGCCAATTTAGCATTTAGGGTATTGCTCATCTGGCTTGGTAGTTTTTTAATCATGTTTTCACCTGTCTTCTCCCAGCTGATGTGACTTTTATTCACATTCCATAAATCCTTTAGGCCTATAATTGTACTACACATGAACAGCTGTAACTTATAAGGATTTCACTAACTGTTCTTGTCCAGTGTTGTTTCTTTTTTTCAGCTTCAGCTAACCAGAGCTCCTGCAGGTTGTCCGTTATTAGAACAATAGGTGACATAAGCGGAAAACCACTTGCCAAATCATCTCAGGGTGCTAACTTTGTTTTCCTTGAATGTTCTTGGATCATATTAATAAAACCACAGGAATTGGGAATGACATAGATCATTTCTTGAAGAGTTGTGGCTTGAAATGCAATTAGCTTTACCACTCCCTTTTTTACCTGTCTCAGCAACCTCCCTTGCCTCCCCAAAAGTCTGAGCTTGAAGCTCAACCTGCAAGATACGTGAACAGTCCTTGATTTTAAAATGCCAGTTCGGTGCAGAACAGCAGATGGTGACCTTGAAAGTTTTCAACATCATCAGTGCCACGCTTCACACCACCCATTATTCTGTTCCACTGTCATCTGCTTACTACTCAAATACAACTTTAGTTAAATCAAGAGCAGGAAACAAAATGCATTAAAAATACTCTTTTTTAAAAATTCAACATAGTGGTGTGTCCACAAGGTACTTGAGTTTTACCCCCTACACAATCATCTTAAGCATGTACTACACTTAAGTGTGTTTGACAATATATGCAGTGGCAAAAATGACAGTAGATGTGAGCAAAGTGGATGTGGGGAAAAATGCTTGAAAGCATTTAAAACATTTAAACACGTTGCTAAAATGAGGCAATATTGGTGTTTGGATTTTGGTTGGGCTTGCTTTGTTTGTTTGTTTGTTTGTTTGTTTGTTTTACTTGAAGAAAACTACTGACACTCCTTAAACTAATTACTAGCTTTGATGAAAAAAATGCTAAATAAGGGTGAATAAAAAGAGTGACATAACATATAACTTGGTTGTAGGAAGAAAGACTGGTCAAGAGTTAATTATGCATTCTACTGGGAATTTTAGAGAAAGTCCTTCATATTCATGTTAAAGGCATAGAAACATGTTTCAGGAAATGGAACTTGCAGAAGTGATACTGTGCACTTGAAATGTACCTTGCTTAGTCTTTCTGTTGCATTTACCTGCATGATGTCAGTTTAAGTAGAGTTGTTCATTTCAGATACTCGGTGATTGTGGGTTGGGTGCTTTGTCATGTTGCTTTTCTTTAAAATTGTAGTGAAAGTCAAGAAGCAAAGATTGTAGGTTTCCAGATGGACACAGTCTGCATCACCACAGGTGAGCGCAACCCCTTAAAAAGGAAGTTTACGAAGAATTAAATGGAAACACTGAAAATAGAAATATGTAGTTTGTGGCCCTTCATTGGTTGATGTGTTGTATAAAGGCCAAGAATAAATGGTAACAGAAAGTACAGATACACAGTGTTGAAACTGTGATAGTACAAAGAAAAAAGTGGTATTTTGCTCTAGCAGAAGAAAGTTGCACAAACAAATAGTTCAACACAAGAGGATTAAGAGCTCAACTCTAAGGCTATGGTTAGAGTGTGCCTGTAGCTCTGCTAGATGAGGAGTTCACTGTGCCCAACTACTCATTACCACCTTAGCACCAGAAGTTGCAATTGAAGTTTGCTGGCATGTGTGTTTGAATCCTAGCCAAGCTCTGTCGGCATGACCCAGATTGGCATCAACACTTTCAATAGCAAAGTTATGTTGTTTTTCTAATCCAGATGTTCTTTTAGCGGAAAAGGTTACAGAATTTTTCCCTCAGATTTTAAATGTTAAGAGCAGCTCATCTACTACTGGAGAAGCTCATTTGTTAGAGAACGCCCAGTTTTCTTCCTTAATGCTTGAAAAGATAATTCTAACCACTAAATCAACAGGTTATTTCAAACCTTATAATTGGGTCACCTTCAAGCTTTGCATACTTACATAAAATATTTCCACCAGTTTTTCTAGCTACATACAACGAGCTTGGTGAGATATGATATTTGACAGAGTATAGAAACAGTGTAGGACACTTTAGTTGTATCAGTAACACAGGCAGCCTTACTATGTCCTTACTAATGGCTTGTATAGATTGCAAAATGCATAACTACTATTGAATTCTGTAGTAAGGAATTAAACATGTTGGTTTTGCTCAGACAACTTGCAGGAGCGTTGACCTAGAAACATGTTGAATGTCTGGATTTTAACAGAAACTCTTTAGTAGCTGGGGGCGGTTCACCGGGACCACTGCAGAATGACTGCTGTCCTCTGATGCCCTGATCTCGCAGAAGTGCTGTTACTGCCTTTTCAGTGCTATCAGTATGGGTATTTAGGGATGTTCAAGAGCCTGTTTTTGTTCATAGAGCCTGAAGCTTGATCATTATTCTAGTGGCTTGAGTAGTCATTTAAAATTTTTTACTAGGCCTCAGTGTCTTACCTGGTATGAGAAAAACTAAAAAATTGGAGTATAATAGTAGTATAGGTAACACTGCAGGACAAAAAAAACCTACAAACCGTGGAGATTCAATTATTTTAATTACACTTACCTGATGTAAATATATTAAAGACTGAAGGACAGACAGAAGGACTAATGATGTCATCTGCTCTTTCTAAGGCTTTGGTTACCCGTTGCGTTGTTGTAAATGGTAGGTTCTTCTGTGATTCGATATTTGTTAGGCCATTCCCAAAAGAGATTTGTGTAAGCATCTGTATGCCCATTAAAAAGCCTTACTAGTTCGTTCTTCCTGCTCATGTCCAGATGGAGAGTGTTGACTAGTCTTGGTGTTATGCTGTGAACTGCTCTTACGGTGAAACTGATTTCAAAAGACCTGTAGGTCCTTTAGTATCTTCAGCGACTACCACACCCTGATCTTACTTAAGATAAGTCCAGGATCCTGTGTCCAGGCTGTCTGTAGACAGACTGAGGATTTTAGTTTCTAACAATCAGGATGATGTAGAAAGCAGCACCATGTGAATCCATATCCCCGTACAGCCTCCAAACAAGAGATGGCTTTCACTGGGTCTGGCTGAAACCTATGTCAGTCTGCGTCTGTGTAGATATGCCTTTAGAAACACATGGGTGATTAAGTTCTAGCTGTATCTTTTTTATATCTGCATCCAATCTTAGTGGCTCAATGTAGAAAATCTTTTAATTAATTAGGAAATCCTTCTACAGACATAGGGCCTAGAACCTGCCTTAGTCCACTGCTGCCTATTTCCTTGTTGCTTTTGAGCTCTCTTGTTTCCTGATAGAAAAGACAGTTTGTTTAATATAAGTCATTTGTCTAACAACGCCCTTGGTCTAAAGCTGATCTATAGAAGCATGATTCAACAAGAAATAGAAGTAATTAACTTCTGAAATAACACACAGCTTTGTCATTCTGTACATGAATTGGAAGTTTCGTAATGCTAGAATGTGTTTTAGCATAGGTACTGATACAGTGCATGCTGGGTGACTTATACACAGGCATGCTATAGAAATTTAACTAACTGATACGCAAGCACTTTGCAGACTGATACTCTCCATTCAGGGTAACTGCTTTTAAAATGAGTTATGAAAGCAGGAAGAGAAGGGCTCGATGTGCTTTTTAAGAGCACTATTCGGAACCTGAAAACTAGATTAAATGTTGGTGGCTGTTATTCCGTGAAATGGTTTTTGTGTGTGTGTATATCAGGGACTTCGTTGTTTTTAACAGGAAAAATGTGTGAATAACATCTGAATAGATATATGGAAAAACTAAACTATTATATATCAATCATAAAATGGTTTTATCCAGAGGGGAAAAAGGAGATGACCCAAGAAGTCAAATTCACATTCAGCTTTCCTGCGAAAATCTCTCTGCCTTTCTAAAGCAATGAAGGTAAAAGTATTCTAATAAGGAAGTCTAATAAGGACAAAGTAGTTGTTGCTGCAAGTCCACTTACGCAACACAGTAGCTTTTCATGGAAAGCAAGCCTTTCTGGAGACGTAGGCAGAAGGTTAGACTGCAGCGTTTCCATGACGCTATTTTTGAGTTCTAGATCTACTAGAAGTATCCATGTATTCAAGGGCTTTCACTGCTTTGTAAAGTAGGAGGATATTCTTGGATGGAATCCAGATGTACAGGCTCAGATTTTTCTGGGTTTTTCTTTTCTACAGTAGGGACAGATGAACACAATGTCACTTCTGTGATTAACTGCGTATTGTTCTTGCCTGATGCCCTGTCATGGACTCCTACACAGAGCAAAGAATAAAGAGATGTTTTTGTCTTGTGATAGGTGGGGGTTTTTTCCCTCTCAGGAATACTGGCTACCTTTGAATTGTGAAGGCCGGCTCCAGATTGTGTGAAGTGTAACATGCAGAAGTATTATTAAGAAAAAAGTTTGGGGTTTTGTGTGCTTACCATGGCAACAAAAATAATGAAGCTGCAGTTCTGCCACTGCCAAATGTTGACAGCTGGAGCAACAACCATTATAAAATTCAGAAGAAAGGAATGTTGACAGCCTGTATAAATTAAGGTTTTAATTATATGGTGATGGCTGACCAAATTTGTCAATCACTTTTTTGTCATAATGTTTTTGCAAAGGTTGTTGTGGCACGCTGGCAAAGATTCATATGTTCTAATGCTGATTGCATTTCAGAAATGGTGCAAAAGACACTTCAGCAAATTGTGTTTGGTGTTGAGAGACAACCTTCCCACACTGGTTAAAAAGTAGAGATATTATTTGGTTTCATATATTTCCAAGAAAAAAAAGCATCCCCAAACCCTGCAGGTTTCCCAGCTCTTTCAGGTAATCTGTTAATGCTGTTACTGCCATGGGGTTGCCTAGGGTTAGTTTTTAATTGCTGGTAAGTCTGAGTGACTTCAGTGCTTTTTAAAATCTATTTGAATGATTCCTAGAAGTATGTGTATAGATAAAAGCAAAGCTACTACGATTTGGGGTCTTTTTGCTCAATTTTTTTTCTCTGCAACCAATGTGTGCTAAGCAAGACAACGCAAGGGGTTCCTGTCTTGCCAAGTTGCTGTTGGGTGTTGGTGTCCTGCAGTGCAGGGCCACTGGGCTCTACTGTAGGAGCAGGGCAGCCTCTGGGAAGCAGGGCGGGCTGTGCTTCAGGCAGGCTTCCAGGTGATCTTTTTTGGTGCATCCCAGCACATGTGGCATGTTGACCTTGTTTTGTGGTAAGGTTCCTCAAAAAACCAAGCTCTATGCTGAAGAGCAACAAACTGCAAATAAGGGGTAAACTGAGCACGTCTATCCAGAGTGGCTGGTGACTCCCAGCTAAGGCAGAGATAAGAAAAGGCCATTTCGTCTAGATAAGTTTGGGACATGCTGAAAACTAGTGACTTGGTCACCTGGAATGTAGACTCTCTGGAACAATCACAGAGGTTGTGTTCATTCTCCTCAGCTGCTGTTGTGTTACTGACCAGACCTTGCGTCATTGCTACTACCTTTTTTTTGTTTGGTTTTTGGTGTTACAAATGCCTCAGGACCTCAGGAAATAGTCCAAGGCTGTGAAGATGAGTCCTCAGAATTTCTGGCTGGAGCGATGCCTAATGACCACAAGCAAGTGAAGAGCACGTTCGTTAAATGGTGTTGCGACATGTTACTGGCTGGCTTATCTGAGCAAGTATGTTCTTGAATGTAATATATATGTAAGCATTTTAAGTGCCCCATTAACCAGACTACTTGAATGATAAGCTCACTGCCTTCTTGGACTTCAGTCGTTACGGTGGGTGGTTTTTCTGCATAAATGCATGTCTTTCGTTTCTTTCTTTGCTCAGCCAGAAGCTAAAAAAAATCCTGGTGAGGGGAAAATGGGTCCCGGGAGGGAACGGAGGCAGCTGGTGCCTCCTCGCCCCGCGGCGGGGGCAGTCGCGCTCGGCGGAGCCCCGGGCGGCGCAG
>VZZY01021141.1:36029-51427 GCA_013400335.1 Eurystomus gularis | reverse complement strand
GGGGGGGGGGGGTGGTGGAAATGTAGTAGTAGAATAGGCAGGAACATAGGGAAAATATTATTTGTTAAAATGCATACTTCTACAGAAAAGCACAGTTTAGCATGCAGATTTTAAAGTTTAGTGCTGTGTGCCCAGCTTCAGAAAAGCTTTCTGTAATTCCCGTTCCCTGTACCCACCTGCCCTGTAGAAGAGGGTAACCACGGGTTCAGTTTAAAAAAAAAAAAAGTTGATAATTAAGATACCTTTAAAACACTCCTGCCGTGGATTGGACAGCTGTTCTTTCGTAATTGCTGCAGGGTGACTGTGTCACATATTGCTCAAAGACGCTGAGAGCCAGATCATGGCCACAAGGCAAAGGCTGCAGAGCTGGACTCCTGCCTAGTCCTGCCCACCGGCCACCCGTGACCGTGCAGCTGGCTTTCCTGCCTGCGCTCGCATTCAGGGCGAGCTGGTGGTGGCTGATGCTCCTGCAGGCTGCATGGGTTCTGGTGAGTGCGTGCACCTACGTGTTAAAGGCTTACGGGATGCTCTGTTCTATCTTCTTCCCATGAATTATGGCTTACGGGGTGCTTTGCTCTGTTTTCTTATTGTGGATTGTTGTTTTGCGATTAAAAACTCACAGTTTGATCACAAGGCAGTAGCATTTATATTTTAAGGTGGGGTGAAGGGTTATGAAGTTATTTTGAGCTTCAGATTTCCTTAATAAACAGCAGCTAACCAGAAATGAAGCTGCTACTTGCAAATGCTCATGTGTTTTCCATTTAATCTCTTCACTTGGGGTTCAATGGCACAGATGTGTAAGGGCTCCTCAGCCTGTCCTGTTAGCAAATGTTTTAATAGTCCTGGCTGCTGTTTCCCATACGTATTTTTCCAAGTGGCTCACTGTGGTGTTTGCTTAGCAGGGGAAGAATTTCAGTATCACCATGTAGAGCTGTTCCTTCCATTCCCCTATTTAAATAGCAAAGGATTTGCATATTTGAATGGGCTTGGATTTTTTGGTCACTGAATGAAGACCAAAGAGTTCAACTAAACTGAAGAGGTGTGTTGACTAAGCTTAATGATTTCCTCTCTATCAGCTACAAGTGAGTGGAAGCTGGCTTTTAGCAATGCTAATAATGCTAACAGCAATAATGATAATGCTAATAAAAATAAAAAGTTATGTGAGAACTACTCATTAATCAGTTGCTACAATTTAGCAACATTTTTGTACACAAATGACATGCACAAGGGGATTAATACTTGTTTTTTACACCCCCTTGCCCCCTTACAACTAAAAATTAAGAGAAAAATGGTTCTTAACCAAACAAGATTCAAGTGAAAGGAATAATTGGGTAATCAAACTCTGGGAGGGAGTAGGGCTATAATCTTATATGCCACAGAGATTTTAAGTCGTAACACATGGATATTGCTGCATTACAGCAAAACATTTTGAGTTACAGTTTGATCATTCCAAAGGCTGGGGTCAGGATGGTCTCTGATATGAGTCAGAGGCAGATATCAAAAAATTGTCATTACAGTATGACTTTATGGTTGAAAGAAGTATGTAGGAAAAGCAGATATGGTCAAGGAAGGTTTCCCTTGGGTTTTTTTGTAAGTGGTGAAATGGGGTAGAATCTGTTCTCTTATCTGCATTACGTTTGTGTAAACTGGCCTTGTTTCCTGCTCAGGATCACGGATTACTCGCATTTCTAGATATTGTGATATTGTCTTCCTTGAAACCAAGTATGCTGTTAAAAGAACAGCGCGATCGTTTCTTCAGAATGTTTTCTAGCTATTTCTGCAGGTAGAGGGTTGTATTTGTTTGTGAGTAGCATGGTTTTAGTATAGTAGGAGCTAGTTTTAAGGATAGAAAAGGATTTTTGCCCAGAAGATTCTGGGTACAAAAGCGAGGAATTACTCCTTGTTCTTACTTTCTAAATTGTGGCAACAGCTGGGTGTGGGGATAAAAATTGTATGTGTCACTCGTTTATTGCCAGTCACAGTTCAAAACAGTAATATTTTCCTATATTTATGAGGGAGAAAAAAGCCCTCTCCCATAGAAAGACATATACAGATGGCAGTGTTTACCAAACAGTCTATCAGGGAATAGGGTTTTGCAGATGGCTTTGGAAAAAGTTTGATTCTCCGTATTGTGTAATATTAAAGTGGGGTGACTTTAAATCTGCAGCCCTTTGTAACGCATTATTGTTGTGATGTAAGTGTACAGGAACTTCTTATACTGTCAAAACTCCAATGAGTCTTGTCTTGATAACACGTAGTGTTTGCACTTTAAGAGTTGAGCATGCATAGATAATGGCTTCCATTGAAACGTTATCGGTTCGAACTGATGGGCGTGAGTTTAAGTTGTTTGTACCTGATGTCATTTCTGCTTTAGCAAGAGTGGGAACTGGTTGGCATATAGAAGATGCTGTCCAGGGCATGTTTGTAATGTTGGATCACTGTGTCTAATAAAATGGTTGCAAGTCTACATATTTCTGTCTGCAGGCATGACTGATGAGCTCTAATTTTGGCATGGTGCCTGCTTTGGTTCTAGTGTGGAACTGTAAGGAACAGGAAAGGTTACCAGTTATGGTGAACCAGATACAAATTGTTTTTATTTAAGTCTTCTGTGGTATATTTGTGAAGTTCAGTGTTTAATATAGATAGGAAGGGAGGAAAAAATCCCAAAACATTTAATCAACACATGCTTCTTTTTTGAAAGAAACCATTGTCTTACTGTAATAATTCAAGTTACTGGCTAAAATAGAGGTCATCGTGATAGAGGTTCTTTATTGCACACACATACTTCAATCATCTTTCTCATCATTGTGTCCGAGCACTTTAAGTACAAATGTTTTTGTCAGTCTGATAGCAGGAAAAGGTAAGAATATCTTGTTAATAGTTTTCATGTGGGTCAGACGCAGAACTGGAGGGTAATCTAGATCTTCTAAAACCCAGTTCCATACTTCTGTGTAAAGATCATCTCTAGTAACACCAAAAATTCCTGTGTGAGCTTTTACTTGTTGTAATCCACTTCCTCCTTGTCTAGCATCACTAATGTCCAGTATTACAGCTGCTTTCTTCTTTGTCTTTCCAGAAATGTCCTTCCTGCCTGACTTTGGGATCTTCACCATGGGCATGTGGTCTCTTGGTCTTGGAGCCATTGGTGCAGCTGTGACAGGGATTGTCCTTGCTAACACTGACTTAATTTTGTCCAAGCCAGAAAAGGCCACATTGGAGTTTTTAGAGGAGATAGAGCTAAAAACTTTGGGGTCAGGTAAGAATCTGCATGTTTCAGACCACATTCTTTGATAATTGAGCTTTTATAAGAACCTTTGTAAGACCCGGGTTGGAAGAGTTTTTCTTAGTCTTTCCTTGTTATAACACGTAGTTGGTTGGGTATGCTTGATGGCTGATAATTCTGGTGAAGGAAAAACAAGCAAAAATTGTACTTCTGGATGAAACATGACAGTAAAACAGTAATGCCCTGTTATGCATATAGATTTTTCTTTTCTGATGAGAGCTGTATTTGAATGTGGAATTCTTGACAATGCTTTGTGTTTGTCCTTAAAGCATTAATCATTATAAACGAGAGTGGCTGATGTTATTGTTGATGCTGTTTCTCCTGTATAAACAGAAGAAAGAACATTCAAAGCAGGAGAAATATGGAACAAGAATGGTGCAGTGATCATGGCTGTGCGAAGACCTGGATGATTTTTGTGCAGAGAGGTACTTGCTGGGCTTGGGGATTAATTAGGAAGAGTTGAGCTCTACTTGCATAGATTCCCTTTAAATAAAGGGAGGGGGTGAATAGGGCAGTCATCAGATACACCTGAAGTATCTGAAAGGTCTTGTTTCCTAGCCTAAACTGGTTGCCAGCTAACAACAAACTTAGTTTTCTTTGCAGGTAGTTTGTATCGTCTGAATCATGAGCATTTTCCTTCTGAAGGTGATGATTACATGATTTTTACATCTGCTAGGGACCTAGCCCACGGTCATTAGAAAGAAAGATTGCACAAATTCGTAATGAGTCTTATGAGGTAGTTGTATTCCATATGTCCAAAATAAATCTCTGTGAGCTAGGTAGTTCCTGGTCAAAAGCAGCCCAAGACTGAAATGGCAGAAAGCAGTCAGATAAAACTAATGAGCAAAAAAGAGATGTGTACAAGGAGGGGTCCTTTACTGTTCTGGTTGCTGAACGTGAGGTAGGAAGGTAAGGAGTCTGAAGATGAGGAGTTCCTGTTCCATAATAAGGTGAGCTGGGGAACAAAATTTGATCCTTAACTTGGCATTAGGCTCCTTGGATGGAGGTGGGAGTAGACACTTAAAGTACGATTTGAATGTATCATGTGCCTGGGAACAGCCGTAACTTGCACTTTGGCCACTATTTTTCTCATAGCTGTGGGGAAAAATAGCTATTATGTTGTTACGCCACATTATAGAGTAGTGAGTAATTTATATTACAGCCACTTAATTAAGGGATATGCTCCCATCAGTAGTAACTGCTTAAGTATGTGTAGAATTCATGGAAGGTTAAAGTACTTTGTTCTCTGAACAGGTGTAGTGTAGACAGGAGGAGAACACACTATGTGCCTGACTCTGCCTTTCACATACAGTCAGACAAGAATTCATCAATGATTTTTAGGGTTTTTTTATGCTAACTTCCTAAGTAGAAATAAAGAGTCTGATTGAAAGAACTGTGATTTTCTTTCCGGAAAAAAATGAGGACAGAGAAATTTAATTTTCTAATTATTTTTTACACATTTTTAACAGAGGCAGTCACACTGCTGACCAGCTAATTAGGGCAAAGAATTCTTTAGTATTTTAACTGTCTTTGAAAAAGCTTTTAAATTGTCTAAACTGAAGTTATTTTTTATTTTTGTATACTCAAAGCATTTTTCTGAGTTGATTCTTGCCTTTCTCCTAAGATCAGTTCAGTTTCCCTTTTTTTTTTTGGACCATAAATGTTTCTCTGAAGTTTGAAAGCTGCTTCTTTCCCCACTATCACTGACTGAGCTGGTACAATAGTTCAGTACAGGTGACTTGCCATATCTCTTAACCTGTGGGCAAGTAGGTTTTTATTTTTTTTGCAATAGACAAAATACACTTGGTTTCCACTGTTTTAAGCTTCAGAAAGGATGTTGAACTTTGTCCTTGTTGACAGCACCAAGAGGAAGTATATGCTTCCCTGGCCACAGTGGTGGCATTGAAAAGTGGCCATTCTACTTCATGAATCACTGACCTGCTATTGGTGGTGAGGACATGCTTCCATTAGCAAAGAATGTCACAAAACCTACTGGAATGATGCCTTTGGATCCTTGAGAATTGAGGCCTGTATTAAGAATTAAGAAATAAGGAGCCTTATCTTTATCATCTGCATCCTAAATCCTCAGATTCCTTTTTTGTTATTTAAGATGGACTATGTTTAACAGGACTGCACTTCTACATCTCATAGTCTGGATCCAGCCATGTAGTGATCCAGTGCTCCACTTACTGTGAAGGTGCTTGCTAAGTATTGTAGGTATCAACTCAAGCAGTCTGAAGCAGCAGAAGAGCCATAGTCAAACTATCAGAGGGACAAACTGAAATGGGAATTGTTCTTTTGGCTTGTCCCTGCCTTGCTGGAGAGAGGAGGTAGTCTGCTAGGTTGTGCTTGTCTGTGTTTTATACAAAGAAGAAAAGAGTTGCACAGACCAGATGAAATGGTCACAGCCCCCCGTGGTAGGGCTGTACAGCTCTTATGTGCTGTAATTTGCCCACAAAACCAGACTTCTTTACTTTCTCTTATGGTATCATTTTGAAGTGAAGAAAAATGGAGTCTAATCTCTTGAGAATTTTAAAACTTAAGTATGCTCTTACATCATTCCTGCTCTCTCCCCTCCAAAAAGCCAAGCAAGAAGACACAAAATAAACACCACCAAATTGCTGAGGTGCCTTTTCCAAAAGGTCAATGAAGGTTTGATGGTATCACTGTCTCTCCACAGACAGTGATTTCTGACATTATAGGGCACCCCACTGCACTTGCCTAGAACATCAGTTCTCAGACATGTTAGGTCACAATGCAAATCTTTTTTGGTTTGTTGGTTATGAGAGCTTTGAACTCTGTACAAAATCCCAGATAAAATTCTTATTAGCCATTCTTTTACTAAGACCATAAGACATTTTGTTGAGGGAAAACAGAAAATAATTACCAGATCTTTAAGAACAGAAAAGAGGGCAAAAATCTAACGAGCTTCAGCTGTGATCCTGTAACTCTCACCGCTCACTACTCAGTGTTAGCTTGTGATGCCAATTCATCCTTTTTTCATTTCCTCTGAAAAAGAAAGATCAGTTAACGTGAAAGTTGCCTTTACCCTTTCACCTACTGATGTATTTCTCTAATTTCTTTTGTTCTGCCTGTTCACCTCTAGCTGTCTGCTGCTTGATACTTGGTAAACAGTAGATGTCTGCCTTTGAGTTAAGGCATTCTGGTTAGATGGCTGCGGGTGTTCATGTGAGCTGTGTCAATTTTAAGTGTGGAGTTCTTTGTGGGAGTTTTGTCCAGTAAAAATTGGAGATGAGAAGAAACATTTTCCGTGTGCACTCTGATCTGCTGGAAACTTCAGAGGTCTTTGTACTAACTGTGGGAGCTGGGATCCTGCTGAAGGCAAACAAAACACCCAGCAGTTGAGTGGTGACAACACTCTTACACACCAGAAAAAGCAGTATTGATTCTGAGATACTGAATGTGTATGAAGAAGTTCCCAGATTGCTTTCACTGGGGGATCTGGGGAGGGAGTGCATCTTTACACCATTACTTGTTCTAGACTTGCATAGCCTGCTTCTGCACAGAGCCCTTAAAATACTTTGCAAAAGGGCTGATAATGATGTATTTCTCCTTGGAAAAAAGGATTGGAAATTCTGGCCTGGGAAAGTTAAGTGCTGTCTAGACAGTATCTTTTTACTGTTCTGTAAACACTTTAAAAGATAGTTGAAGTCCTAGCACAGGCAAGGTATATCTACAGCTTTGAGCTAAACATATGTTTTTTGCAGGATGTTGGTATTTTCCAGTAAATGCTCAAAAAAATCTCCTTCCTTTGTGCTTAATGAAGAAGGTTGTAGTAAATCTAATGAAGACCTGCCTAGAAGTAGAGCTAGCTTGAATGTCTGTTTTACAGGTTTATTTCTGTTTTGTGCCTCGAGCTAGAATTTTTGTGCGTTTCTGATGCTCCTGAAATTCAAGGTGAAGATTTCCAACCCCCATTTACTGCTTTGGGTTTTTTTCCTTTCTTAGGAGGCTTCTGAGCTCTCCTCTCTGAAACCTCAGCTGTCCAAGCTGGGTGTCCCTCTCTATGCTGTTGTGAAAGAGAAGATAGGGACTGAAGTGGAGGATTTTCAGCATTACTTCAAAGGAGAAATTTTTCTAGATGAAAAGGTATGGTGAAATTGGTGTTCTTCTGTTTAAAAACAAGCTTATGAATGTCTTCTTTGAAGAGCTTGTATAAATAGTATAGATAGAATGTGTTCTGAATTGAAAAGGATTTACTAGCACTGCAGTTAAAGAAGTTAATTAGCTTTGCTTTTCTATATATATACACATGCATCCTGCTCAGCTTACAGACTGCTCTGTAGCTATGCACTAATAAGATGCTGTTGCAGGATTATTCCTTCCCCTTAACAGGTAAACAAAATGGCCTATTAATGTTTATTCCTTTCTTCTACTGGCTGTGTGATGTGCTGCTGATGTTTATGATGCATGAAACAAGGTCTGAAGGTGACAGACATAATTAATTCATGAGGTGTGGGCCAAATTGCAGTGATGTGGCTTGTCCCAGTTCACTGGCACTTGCTGTATTGCCAGTCTCATGTCCTACAAAACCACGGCCCTGATTATTACTCTTTAACTCAGAAGATGCATTTAGAAATCAGTTGGCTTCTGAAGGAAAAAGAATACACAACACTGAAAATCAACTAAATAATACATAGATACCTTTATGTTCCCTCCCCACTCTGCCTGTGTGAAAGAATTGGGCTGATTTTAAAAAAACAACAAACCAAACACCACTCCCCCTCCAAAAAAAACACAAACCAAAACCAAATAAACCCAAAAGGGATGACTGATAAAGTTTCAGGACTTGACATCACTGCTGTCCCTTTACCAGCGTTTTCATTGCCATACTTCAAAAATAAGAAGAAATACACAAATACTCCAAGGCACCCTTACTGTCAGCAGTAGGGATGTAGATGTATATGCGGCTCAGATGCCTGTGGATCAGCTTAAAATCCCCATGAATAACGGCAGTACAGCAGGACCACTAGTTGGCTGGGTGGAGGTAAGTGGTCAGATGGTGCATTAAAGAGCTTTAGTTCAGGTGCAATTTCTTTTTGGCTCTGCCTGGTTAGCTTCTGTGTGTTGCAACCGTTCTGGGATACAGGATTGGTTGGTTTCCTGAATTTCATTTGGAAGGAAGAGTCCTTTTCACTTTGTCAATATTTCTGTTTCCTTGCAGAAGGGCTTCTACGGCCCACGCAGACGAAAAATGATTATATCGGGCTTCTTCCGCATTGGAGTCTGGCAAAATTTCTTCCGTGCTTGGAAAAGTGGATATAGTGGTAACCTGGAAGGAGAAGGATTCACCCTGGGAGGAGTATATGTGATTGGAGCAGGAAGACAGGTAGGGCAGGACATCTAGGAGGTTTTTTTTTGTCTCTTACGAGACCAAAAGTTTATTTTCTGGAATTGTTCAGCTGCTGGTCAGTTGATCTCCCGTGAGGAGACGAGTGTATGAATATCTCTCTTATATCTTTGACCAGGGTGTTTTACTGGAGCATCGTGAGAAAGAATTTGGAGACAAAGTCAGCCTTCCATCTGTCCTTGAAGCTGCTGAGAAGATAAAACCACAAGCTTCATAAGCAGAAAAAAAGTGCACGTTTCTGATCCCAGCTTGAAATCTAGAATGCATGTTTCTTGAAGGTGCAGTTTAATTGCTCTGTAACTATTTAGTGATCAACACATAGGAAAGATTATCTATTCAAACATAGAAAATTATTAAAATCCTGGATATTTTTTTTGTTGCTTTGCATCGTTTCAGGTGGTCAGGATTTTAGCTGATCTTTTGTGTCTGACTGTATTAATGAAAGGCTGGGTCTAAAGTCTGACCTAGCCTAGATGTTTTCAGTCAGAGACAGTTGGTTGAAAACCTGTCTACCTAGGGAAGTAAAGCTCTGCTGAGGCTGGAGTAATGGAGTACCAGTGTAAAGGCTGAAGGATAATAAAACTTCATGTAAATGAAATGCCTTTGCTTTTTTACTTCTTCATTAACATGTAAACACATCTGTGTTTCTAGAAGACTAAAGCCTGTCAGTCTAGATTATTCTGACATGCTGCCTTCATGCCACTATGTCTATCCAGTAAATTTCTTGGTAGTTAACCACTGCCTCTAGATCTTCTAGCTCTTTGTGTGATGATTCCCTGCAAGGAAGGTTGAAGACATCTAATGTTCACTTAAGAAGGTTAATTGTAGCATGAGGGCAAGTTCCTTTTTGCATTTAAGATTCTGAAAAAATTAAAAAAAAAGGGAAACCATATCAGAGAGCACTTTAGGTAGTTTCCATCCTGGCCTGAGTGGCTTGAGTTCTGCAGTGGAATGGCTGGGCTGTTACTCCTAAAAATAGATGTGGTGTTGCACAATATGATCTACGAGAGCCAGTACCATACATAGCCAAATATATGTACCTAGACTGAAGTATGAACAGGCCAGCATGAATATTCCAAATGTGCTCATGTTTCAAAAAAAAAAAAAAAATTAACATTGCATGTAGAGAGGATTATCAGGTGTTGTGTATCCCTCATTAGCTGGTGTATATAAAAGGTTAGGTAACTTTGGAAAAAAGTGTAGGCTAGAACATATTAAGCTAGAAGAAGAATTAAAGGGAAGGATTCTTTTATCCTGGTAGCAGGTCAGTCTGAACTGTCAGTCTGCTTTCTTCTGACCTTAAAATTAATGAAACTTTCATGTAGTGTTGGTACTGAGGGCAGGGATACATTGCCCCTCTGAAACTTAGGTAATATACCTATTTTTGCTCTGTGTGCCAGTGCAAAAAAATGGTCATGCATGATGCTGACTATATGAAATGTAAATGCCAAAAACTCTAAAACTTCACGCTAAGGCTTGTCCTTGATCTGTGTTAAATCAGTTACGCAGGCTTTAAAATTGCATCATTAGGGATGAAATCCTGAGGTTTGGGGATTTTTCAAATATTTATGACCAGGCTAATTTTAACTAAAAATATTTATATGGTCTTCAGAGTCTTTTCGTCACAGTTCCGTGAAACACTAGCAGTGAAGATTTTGAGTGATTCCTACTTTTGCCAAGAAGATTCATTTGAAAACTAAATGAAAATTGTACTCATGTATGCTGCTGTCAGCTGAAACTTGTGTTTGACTGTTTTGGGGGATGGAGGAAGGAACAGGAGTTTGGAGAGTAGAGCAGCAAAGTCTACAGCAAATTGACTACGTGATGCAGGCTTTCTCTAAAAAGGCTCTCCTAGGAGTCATGGAAAGGCACAGAGAACCATGTGTTTTCTCTGTCCATGTTCCGAGCTGTGCCGGCAAGTATGCCCTCAAGACTCAAAAAGCTGTTGGGTGCTCAAAACCATAAAATGACTGACTGGAGGTGGGCTTCTCTGAATAGCTTCCAGAGCAGCCAGACAGCTGCCAAGAGCTTGCTCCGTGAAATAAAGAAATGTGCTTGAGTGCTTTTTCTTCCTGGTTTTACCACTGAAAGAAAGTACCCATATTATGAGTGCTCGCCTGACACAAGGCACCTAAAACTTCCTCTACAAACCTGCAAAAATCAAAGCATTGTGTAAGTGGCCACTTGTCTGCAGTAGGCGTATTGTTACTTTGGAGTGCAAGTGGTGGGAAACACAAAAGATGCTAGAAGAAGTGAGTGTGAGCTACTGTTTCTTACAACTGCAAGATGCTACTAATAACAAAGATCTTAAAATAGGAGAATTCCAGCTCACAACTCCTATGGAGTTTTGAGTTTTCTTTCCAGTGGGAACTGGAAAGCTTTGCCATTTGCAGAGAATGGATTTTTGCACAGAGACCGGCAAAGAAGGTACTGATCTTAGACCTGGATTTCAGGCCTTGTTCCAAGGGCTGTTTATGCCTTTCCCATAAACATCAAATGTGAAGGGCATAAACAGTCCTTGGAGAATGGGATGGAAGCCAGATAAATTCTGAGAAATTTAAGATAAAGTTGAAGTGCCTTTAAAACCTGATAAATCTGGAGATCATCTACTTAAAATCTTGTGTATGTTCAGTTCCACCCACTCTGGCAGAGTGGGCCACTGGCTCTTTCAGTTGGACTGCAGGAAGTCCTAGCTGATGACAAGGATGACACGGGCTTTCAGCTGTTCTGTTAGGAGAGGGGCTGTGTTTTGTGATCTTGGAAACAAGCAGGAAGCAATCATGTCCAACTTTTAAAATGTTTAGCTGAAGTATAATGGATGTTAAACATAACAAATCACTAATGCTACAACATGGTGAAATGTTCTTCTAGTGTGGAAATGTTTTTGGAAAAACACATGAAGTCCTTTTGATGGTGTTTATGAAAATACTCATGGAGACTGAAAGTTCTCTGCTGTCAGCTCAGCAAAGGCGTATATATGGTAAGCACATCAGAGCTAGATCTGGGAAAATGTGTTTTCCTACTGTTCACAGTGATAGTTCCTATAAACAGCTAGTGGGACAGTGTACTTCTTAATTCAAGTTATGTAACCTTACCCACATTTCAAAGTTTTCTGACCTTGTCTTTCAGAGATCAAGTTACTATTTGGAGCTACAAAAAGTCTAAATGATATTTAAAAAGAATTTGAAGTATTATTTTTTTTAAGCAAACCTTGGGATGATTTGGAGTTGACTCATCCTTTCTGATCTCCATGTTGACAAAATATGCAGTGTGTAGGAGCGAGGAGCAGTTAGTAAGAATTGGAAATGGGCAGTTTCAAAAAAATAAAAATGACAGCCAAATAGTAAGGGAGGAACAAATGAATTCTAAGTGAATTTCCAGTCCTGGAGGCTGCAAGGTCTGACTATCTGGCTTTAAAGAAAGTTTTGTTTCTTAAATATAGAATGTTTGTTGAAAAAAAAAAAAAAAGAAGAATCATAGTTGTTGACTTTATTGTACCAACAGCTACCTCTGCTGGCCTAGTTCCTTATATGCGTTTAATGTTTTGGATTTTTTTTTTTTTTAACACATGTACACAAAATCTAAATAAGTTCTCAGTGCATCAAATATCATGTCACAGTTCAATGCTCAGCTAGGTACTGGACATTAATAATTGAAAATTTTTTTTTATTCTGGGCTTGAGAAGAAAACTCTGAAGAAATTTCTCTTCAGTCAACTTCCCCTTGTTTGTAAGCCTCAGTACAAAAACAGAGTTAATAATAATTTTAAAAAGAAATAAGGAAAACACTGTGAAGTCACTGGGTTACTCGTAACTGAACTTTTAAAAATACTGATTACGTTTGCAGGATCGTGTTAAAGCCATTGGAAAGGTGGCCTGCCTCAGCGGGGTTTCTGTTACTCCCTGTTCTGCGTTTGTGTTTCCCTGTGTGGTTTTCCATTCCCGCGACTGTCAAACTGCCACTTGCGAATATCTGCAAAGAGAAGGGAATGCCAAGGGATCCCTGCCATTTTCTGAGGCGTTTCCCCTGATAGGCTGCGGTAGAAGGCATGAGCAAACGGTCTTTCTCTCTCTGAGTCGCTGGATGTCACTGCTACCCCAGACACCGTGAAGGTCAGCGGTAAAGCCGAGGTTTCCTCTGCAGTAAAAGATTTGCATAACAAAGACTCCAGGAAGAGCCCACTGTAGATTCCGGTTAGGCTAGAGGAGAGCTGTTAGCAGAGACTACTTCTGCCATCCTTCTACTTGTGTGGACGTTTTCCTTTTCAAAATAAGAAATGTAAAGGAAAGAGAGACTGCATTGAATGATACCGTCTGTGGTATATAGATATTTCTAAATAACCGTGGAGGAAATAAATCATTAGTAGACTTGCGGTAACCCTTAATAATGTCTTATGTTTTAGTAATATTAAATTTAGATGTGCCAGTCTGTGAGTGGCTTCCTGTATCCCTTGGGCTTCTGTCTGAGGCGGATTTGGTGGAGAGTTGCAATAGCCACTTGGTAACGGCAGAGGCAGCCGGGGAGACAGAAAATACTGTGGAAACATGATGACTAAATGACTGATCTCAGTCTCATCTGCTCTAATTTTGATATCTGAATAGTTCCATCCTGATTTATTTTTCTTCTAATTGAGCTCTAAAATGTTGAAAGGTTTTTCCCTAAAATATTTCTACTTTCTCTTTTAGGTCCAGCTACTGATTTCTTTGTATTTGAAGTTGTTTAAATTCTCTCAGTTGCTTCTGTGGGCTTTTTTTGCTGCACACCCCCCCCCTCTTAACGTCATAATTATCAAAACCACATGATAATCCCAACTTTAACTCTGCCAGAAACCTCCCTGCCTAAATTGTTTGATAATGATAATGAGCAGATACAGTGAAATTGGTGAATAGCTCTGGTCATGACATTTTCCACCAGCTACTCTTCATAATGGCTCATTCATTAATTTCAGGAAACGTTTTGTAGTGGTCAGAGGAAACAGCACTGACAAACCATACATGAACATTGGCCTGCACAAGTTCACTAAAAAATCAGATTTTCCATTTTCATTCCTGTGGTATTATTACACTCTTTCAAACTGCTGAAGTGACTGTCTTGTAAAAGTCTTCCAATTTGCCCTAGCACTTAGTTAATGTCTCTGTGATGGATGAGATTTTTACCCTAATTTTCTTGGCAACCCAGTGAAGCACACAGAACAGAGATAATGTCAAAGGCAAATAAATGGAATGTAGAGAGGTTGTTTGAACTACCTCCATGCTAACAGGGAACGCAGTCAATTCAATGACTCTATGGACTGCTAACACTAACTGTTTTACAAGACAACTTTAAATTGCAAGAGACCCTTATTTTACTGATGAATGCTCTTCCTAATTCCACAGGCCTTACAGCCTAAAGCTGTTGAATTTCCCTGAAATTTTCTATTTCTCCTCCTGAATCTTAGCCGTTGCTATTGCACCCTCCATCTTCCCATCTCTTTCAGAAGCAGCACACTGGAGCTCTCTGCCTTGGCTCTGGACTTTCTAGAGATGTGACTCAGCACGCTGTAAAATGACTTAAGTACTTCTGAGATGGAGGAAGGATCTCTTCTGGTTCTTTTTACCACCTGATAATTCAATGACCTTTCCTAGCTGCCCTTCCTCCCTAAAATTCAGGTGATTCTTCTACTAGCATCTTCCTTCAGCTTTACCAGTCAATTCAATTTTACTTGGATTTCTAGGAAGCTTCAAGCAAGCTTAGGGAGCCCTGCAAATACCAGGCCTTTTTTAAAAAAACATTTCTTTGAACAACTGTGTGTAGGGCAGGAGAAGAAATCTTGATAAAGAGACCAGCAGGTGGGTGACACGCTGATGTCTATCCGCTTTCTCTGACTCCAGGTGGATGTGGATGAGGGGAACTGTGCATAATAATTCTACCATGGTTTTGGTTGTCAGCCTTGACCTTTTGGAGAATTACCACACAAGGGAAGTACTAACCTCACCCCATTTAATTACTTAACAGTTCCTTTCATCCTTTAGCCCAAGCAGCTGCTGCGATTGCTGCTATCTTCGTGAGTGGTGCTTCTTCCTGTTTTAGGAGGAATAAAGAAGTCCCCAAAGTCCAAGCCCTGGAGCAGGTGAAGTGTAGAGAATATGAAAAGTCCTGTAATAATGCTTCTGGTGTTCAGCTCCCTCCCTCAGCCTTGCCTTCCTGCGCACAAATTTATTTGCATAGTCGGTGAGGCACTGGCGAAAATAGTTTTGCGCTATGCATGAGGAAGAGAATGAAGGTGACAGAAGTGTTTCCCTGTCTCAAGAGAGATCATAGGGTGTGGAACGGAAGGGGGCAGGAGCAGCGCATGGAAGTCAGGAACTAAGCCAGACAAGGAAGCGAAGGAGAGGAAGAGGAGAGGGCATTTCCCCACCTGCCGGGCAGTGACTACCTCCGGTGTGAGCTACCGCTCGCTCACCACGTAGGTTTAAAACCCGTGACCCCGCCCCTCCTTCCCGCTCCCCCATCGTCCCAGCGCCTCCAAGGAGAGAGTTAAAAGCCCTGGGACGCCCGAAGACTCAAAATACTCTTCGGGGTCATTTCATTTTTTTCCTTCGCCTTCTGGCTTTGCAGGTGAAGCTCGGTGGTGCCTTCAGTATTTCCCCGAAAGTTCAGACGCCGGTGTGCTGGCTCTCGCCCCGAGAGCCCCTGAGCGGCTGCCGCTGAGGAGACGGGCCCGGCGGCCACGGGCCCAGCCCCCTCCGCCCGGCCCGGGGGTGTG
>VZZY01021141.1:0-35814 GCA_013400335.1 Eurystomus gularis | reverse complement strand
AAGGTCCGGGAGCGCCGCCGCGCCGCGCCCATGGACTAGCCGAGGCAGCGGAGGGACCCCGCTTGCGCTGATCTCCGCCTCGCCCTCCGCCCGACTTGGTGAAACTTAAGCGAGCAGGCTGCTGCCGCCGGTGAGTCCCCGCTCGCCCCGCCGCTGGCCCGGGCTGCCCCTCCAGCCGTTTACCCAGGGGGTCGCGCCGCGCCGCGACGGAGTGCCCCGTCCTTAAGCACCGGCATTTTGAGCCCCCGGAGCACGCCCGTGCCCTGCAACATCCCCAGGGAGCTGGCAGCCATTCAGCCGGGCGGGGGCAGGCGCTGCCCGGCTGCCGTTCCCGGGGGCGGGCAGCAGTCCTCCAACTTCCCAAGTTTCCCGAAAGCGTGGGACTGTGGAGAGCCGTTGCCATTGTCCTTGTCCATTAAAGGAAGCCGGAGAGGCCGGGCGAGGCTTCCTCTGGGAGCTCAGGCAAAAAGTTGTTTCGTTGAGTGGGGTGCCGCAAGGGAGAGCCTTTTTTTTTTTTTTTGTCTTAAAAGGCCTCTCGGGGTGCTGCAGCCGCAGGACGGCGTTTGCCTGCTCCGTGCGCCGCCGGTGCACCGGCAGCTGCCAGCCCCTGCCCCCAGCCCGGGCGCTGCTCTTAGCAGAAGCAACTGCTCCGTGTGTGCGAGGAGGGAGGCCTGTAATTTTGTTATTGTTGTTATTTTGACTTTAATTTCTTGTAAGATGTGTTAGCGAGGGACATCTCTGACACCCTTTCAGCTTCCCGCCGACACAGGCCCGACCTCGGTGGACACGGCGCTCGGCGGCCGGGCCTGTTTCTGCTCCTGCGGGGTCCCAGGATGAGTGTTTGGCTAATTCACCCATCACCAGTTCCCCTTTGGTCGCTTCCCTTCTGCCGGCTTAGTCTGGTCTGTTTGTGCTACAGCGGGCTGCTGAGAGCCAGAGGTGTGCAGACCCTGCGAGGACAGGTCTAGTAAAACGCGTTATGCACAGTTAATGTGGGAAAAGTGTGGGTTTTCTACTTTGTAAACTTTTTTTTTTTTAGGGAAGGGAATGGCCCTTGTGCATTTCTAGGAAGAGGTTTTAAACTAAGCTGGAAAAGGCTTGGTATTATGGAGGACCCATGATGTTACACCTGCTTAACTTCAATGCTGGCTTTTTGTGTGCGTATGTAGAACAAACTGCGCTTTTACACTTTGAGAGTATCTGCATAAGGCTATTAAATAAATGTCTGACTGTACCTCTTGTACTTAAATGCAGACATGGCAGTTTCATTTTGAGCCTTTTGAATTAAAAAAAAAAAAGCACTGTAAAAATAAGCTAAGTTACTTGTGTTGGTTTTTCCTTAGTAGGCTTTCAAAGGTGGTGGTGGAGGAAGGATCTTTTAAGATAAATGGCAGGATAATATTTTTCCAGCACTGCTTTTTTGTTGTTGCTGTTACTGTTGTTATAGGGACGTAAAGCTTGTGACCTAGAGCTCTGGATTAAAAGGAAGGAAACCAGCTCCTAGAGAATGGAAGTGCAGGGTATATCTTGTTCATAAATGCTCCGTGGGGTGATGATCTCCTTTCTGGCTATCTCCATCAGTGAGTTAGGTATCAGTACTCACATGCTTTTATGACTTCCTGAGCCACTTTATACTTAGCAATAAATGTGTGAAACTTTAAATGCTTGGGTGTGGATAGTTGAGATGCTACCACTACCTGCTTGACAGAGGAATTGTGTGGGAAGAGAAGGGGTCAGGTGGGAATTTGATTCTAATCATCAGTGTGATGTAGGAATGAGCTGCAGAGGAAACTTTGTAGCTTTTTTTTTTTTTTTTTCCAAACAAATCCAAGACCTCCGTGGTTTTTGAATGTTCTTTAACCTTTGGCTAATGATGCTGAAAGAAGGTACTCCTAGGGTGTGATGCGTGTCCTCTTAGCTGTGTTCTTGCAGGGTGGGGAGGTAAGAACATAGTGATGTCCTAAGAAACTTTTCGTGTTCAAAAGCACAATGCTACAGAAACGGCAGTTTTTGTAAATAGCTTCCCAAAAGTTTAAAAATGCATTTATAATCGTGTTGAAAAACAATGTGCAATTAAGTTATGTGGTTGGCATTTTGCTTTATTTTTGTTGATTTTGCTCATAGATGGACTTGCTAAAGGTGAGGTCTAGAACTACATCAAAATCGTAGAAAGTTGCTCTTCTCTCTGGTGTGTGCTCTTTGTGATTTATTTAGTGTAGGTTGATCCAGTTAGCTTACTTTCTGCTGAAGTTACCTTCTGTCTCCAGGTAAGAAGACCAAATCAGAAGAAACCTCACTTGAGACTTAATTGTGTCTTACTCTTGTCTGTGGGCATCGGCTTTCCTGACATGCAGTGCATTGTAGAATAACTAATGTTATGCTGTTTTCCTGTTTGAAGCCTCTTTGCTCCCTGTCCCCTCGTTGGGGCAGGGGAGGGTGGCAGAAAAAGAAAAAAGGGTCTTTTGTTAGGAGCAGTGACTGTGCAAGAGCCTTCCTATAGGTAATGTATCTGACAGGAGTGAAATAGGGTATGTTCTGAGCTGCCTTTTGCTAGCTTTAGGCCTTGTAATGATGAATGAAATTGTCATTAAAAGCCCTTGCTCTGAGCCCTAAAATGCTCTCTAATTGGGGCATTTTCTTTGGTGTTGAAGATGTAACTTTTTTGCTCTTGGATGTATTAAGAAAATTGTTGACGTCATGTGTTACAAATTTGGCCATGTCTGGATGCAAATGTGTAGATAAACTGGATGAAGAAGTTTAAGTTGTAGGCTAACTTCTAATGAGTAACTGAGGAATATGCTTTTTGATCCATTATAGGTTGTTTTATCTTCAATCTGACCTCTGATTTTCTTAGACAATAGTTGTATTAAGTTTATGAAGCTTTGGTATGTGGCTGCCAGTTGGCCATTACCTGTAAATGGATGTTTAGGGACAAAAAGGGGAGAAAGCAGAATTTTTTGCTGACAAACTCCTACAATTTTCATAGTCTCCTGTCAAGTTTCCATCTTGTATTAGGTGTGGCACAGTTTGAGCACTGCTGATCTCAAACTAAATAAATTAAACTCTTGTTCTAGTCTCACTGTATTAGATTAGAAATCTCACGGAGGTGTGTGGGGTAAGTGGAGTTTACAGAGCTATTGTCAAAACTGTTCCTACAGATCCTCCCTTTGTGTCACTTTCTGCTTTTACAAAAGAAAATTCCACTTGGGTGGGGTATGGTAAAATATGTGGGTTTCAAACATCAGACAAAGGAGACATTTATGCCTCACTTGTGAATCAAGCATGTTTTTACTTGTGGGCTTTTTGTGCTATGCTGCTTTGCACGGTGTCTTCCTGGGTCAAAACTTCCTGTTTCTGGTAGAACTGACTTTTGTACTTTGGCATCTGTGGTGCATTTCCAAGGCTAACAGACTGCAGCTCACAAGAATCCATGAACGTGCTGTCATTCTTTATGCTGAAGTACCTCAGATGAAGTAAATCAAACCCTCAAACAAGAATTTTCCTTATTTCAGGGTAAATGTTGCAGGCTGTTTCTAAGGGAGAATTACCAAATGGTCCTTTTTCCAGGTGGCTTCTAGTTGTGTGTCCAAAGGATGGTCATCTGTTGATAGCTTGTGTGAGGATACTGATGCAGCCTTCCTGCCCCTAATGCAGCTTGGGCAGGAACCAAGATCCTTCTCCTTGACCCCTTGGCTCATGCTCAGCCAAA
The DNA here is from genome assembly GCA_013400335.1 of Eurystomus gularis. Classification (NCBI taxonomy): domain Eukaryota; kingdom Metazoa; phylum Chordata; class Aves; order Coraciiformes; family Coraciidae; genus Eurystomus; species Eurystomus gularis. The sequence continues at coordinate 32,105 of VZZY01021141.1, read as the reverse complement.
AGCATGTGACAAAGTAAGGGTTAAGAACAATGTTGGAGATGATCAAAGTAAAGCTCATTAAGGTTAGATATATGTGGGTTTTACAGTTTAATAGTTTGGGTCTTAGAAGGCTGAGATCTGATTTTAATGTAGCAATCAAAAAGAAAAAAAAAAAGGGGAGGGGGAAGAACTGAAGCATCGAGGTTCAGATTACATCATTTTGAAAACAGCCACTGTTTCATTACTTAAATACAGTAAAACATCCTGTATTTGATTTTTTTGCATTGTAAATCAGCTTCTCTTTATTCTGGGTGACTGAACCAAACCTGTTTTCAGTATGGTCAGTGAACTGAAAAATCATTGTTGGGTAAATTCTTTTATTTTAGGCATGTCACAGGTGAGGATTACAGCAAAGGATTTAACCTGCAGGAAATGGCGATCCTCACATATTGACAGGATATGGGATTGCAATGTTTGCAGCTGAAACCACTGACTTGAATGGCCAGGCTTTTGCTGACCTCCTTTGCCAATCCCACAGAAATCTTGGAATTGAAGCTCTTTGGGAGAAAGAAGTATAATTCTACTCAATTATTCGCATTTGAATTCTGTTATCACTTAGGCAGAAAACTTTTAGCAAATGAAAATAAAATATACTGACCACAAGAGGAACTGTCTCTAAACCCAGGGCTCTTAGCAGGATTTAAAAGTAAGTTTATTTTCCTTTCTGGTTTGAAGTTTGGAAGGGAGGGTCCAGCACTTGTTTTGCTTCAGTGTTTCCTGTCTCCATTCTTTTTTGAGAGCAAAGCAACAGTGTTTTATCCCTTTCCTTGTAAATTTCATACATGGCATGTGTAAGTGGATGAATTTCTGTTCTTATCCAGAGTGCTGATGACACGTTCCTTCTGAGAGCTGTTTCTATGCCCTTGTCTTTAGAAGCCTGTGCAAAAACTGAAAATCTTGGGGCTGGACTATATTCTTCCTTAATCTGAACCTCATCGTGAAAAGCAAGGGTGTAATATACACAGGGCTTTGCTTCCTCTTGAGTTTTGCAGTAAGCAGTGTTGAATGCTGTCCTGGTATTACAAAGAATCTTCTCTCTGTTTTACGTTCCCAGTCTGACGAGCAGACATTTACAACAAATCCATGAAGGCCTGTGCTAAGGCCCCCTGAGGTAGTTGGGGCACTTCCTTTGGCACTTGCTGAGCTTGTGTGAGCATATGAGCTTTTGGCTCTTTTATGGGTTGTTTTATTTTGTCTTTTTCATTCTGTTTCAGGCAGCTTGCTAGTGTACAAAACCAAACTTGTTTGTGTGGCCCAACAGCCCTTTCCATAAACCTGTTTTCCTGTTTTAAAGGTTTTTGTTTCCTGCTCAAAGACTAAATAACTGATACTTGAGTCTCTCTGGAAAGGTGTTTTCTCTAAATGATTTATAGACTTGGAGGTAACAAGGCAACTTCCAGTTGCTGCAGTCACGCTACAGGAAGCAGAGCGAAGCACAGTATTCAGAGGCAGCTGAATGCTGTGGATTTTAGTATTTCAAAAAGAGCATGATTTGCTCTGCTTGGCAAGAGCTGTCTGCTCTTGCTTTAGGGTATAAAATCAGTGCTGAAACATGTACACTGACATCTGAAAGCTCCTGGAATAGAAAACAAAGGGAATAGCCTCAAGTAACTTGCATCTGAAGGAAGACACCTGAGATCTTGGACTTTGGTGTCTGTGACAGCAGCCTTCTGACTGGTGGGATGTGGAGCCAATTCTCTTGATGCACATTTCTTTCCCCTCAACAATTTGTTATTAAATGGTGCTCAGGGCACGACTTAATGTTGTGTGGAATATGAATGCAGTGGTATAGCTGTATATGATAAAGGGTACAAGGCAGCAAAGGTTTCTACCCTGCCCTGATTATCAAGTTACTTCAGTTTGTCTGTATGGCAAGCCTATGGAGGAAGTTTCGTCTCAAAAGCTGTTTGACTTGGAACTAATTGATAGTCAATTAACAAGATGACTCTCCCAAGACAACAAGGTGGCTTTCTTTGCAAAGTGTACAGCGCACTGAGGTTGCAAAGGGTTTTTTGACGAAGTGGTCATAGCAGTAGTTTGCTTCTACAAAGCAGAAGGGAGTTGAACTGAAAGACTGTGTCCAGCTGGGAGAAGTGAGAAGGGAAGGTGGTGTTCAGATCTGTTTTATTTCTGAGCTGTGCTACTTGTGTAACCGGTCATGCTGTCAGCCTGTTACGATGGCAGTTTCCTGTGTTCTTGCATTTTCTATTCTTTTTTTCTCCAGAGGTATTTGTTTTTTTCCTTTTATTAAAGGCAAAGATTAGGAAGTGTTTGTGTCTAACCTCTGCACCTTCTAATTCTGCTGGTGTGTTTGCTGTTAGCTATTGCAGGGACTGACCTCTGCATTGGAAGGAGCTCCAATGGTGTCAATTCATGGCCTTTGCTGCTCTCATCTCTTAGTGGCATCATCTTGTTCTTGGCATAATCCTCAGAGGTGGAAAGCCTGTTTTTCCTCCTTCCCATGGGGCGGATGCAGAGTCTTCCAGCTAGACAGTCGAGGGTTTCTCAAGATCAGCCTGAGCACTGGCTATTGTGGGGAAGGGCTGGGACTGTTCAAGCATGGCCTTGGTCTGGCACAGCTTTGCTCTTAGTTGTTGTGGTTTTGGTTTGTTGTGTTTTTTTTTTTAATTCTTTTGCCTTGTAGCATTTGTGGGGTGCTCCGCAAACCTACCTGCAAAGTCTCCTGGAGCATTAGCTTATTTCTATGTCTTTGGACTGAGACATCAAGTCTACTGAAGAGCTGGCAGTGGTTAGCATCGTGAGGTGTTTGCTGAATGCCATTTTTGTCACATCTCTGATATTTTCCAGTGTTGTTAGATGCTTACCTGCTAGCTGGTTTTTGAAAGTTGCACAAGTGTGTTTCTTTACCAGGAAGTCAGCTGGTAGGGGGAATAATCACATGGTTGTTAAACTGTCTGTGGCCACAAACAGCTATTTTCTCTTGTGGCCTGCGAACTGGTGATTGTGCTGCTCAAACTAGTGATTGTGCTGCTTGGCATGTACAGTAGGGTTCTCTTGAGTGTGTTTTGAATGCAATAGTTGTACAAGGTGGGGGTCAGCAAAAGAAAGAAAGCAAGCTTTGAATGCATCATCCCCAAACCCAACATGCATTAACACCCTGTTCCCCCAGTAAGTAGCATTCCCTGGTGCTGGGATGATACCTCATTTGCAATGAGTGTTCCTCTGGTGTTGGCAAGCATGAGTCCTGTTACTGGGGGTGGGAGGAGAGAAAAAAATGAGGTTTTATGCATTCAGCTCCAAATCATAGAATGGTTTGAGTTGAAAGGGAATTTAAAGATAATCTAGTTCCAACCCGCCTGCTGTGGGCAGGGACACCTTCCACTAGACCAGGTTGCTCAAAGTCCCATCTAACCTAGTCTTGAACACATCTGGTGTTGGAGCATCTACAGCATCCCTGGGCAACCTGTTCCAGTGTCTCACCACCCTCAGTGGAAAACTTCTTAATTTCTAATCTAAATCTGCCTTCTTGCAGTTTAAAGCCATTACCCTTTGTTCTATCACTGCAAGTCCTTGTAAAAAGTCCCTCCCCAGCTTTCTTGTAGGCCTTATGACATGGAGACAGCATTGTTTAACCAGACCAAGTGGTGAATGTTGCTGGCATTGTACAGAGATGTTAATTTCTTAGCATGCTCAGATCAGATGTCAGTGCTGGAATTCTTTTTTTAACTTAATTACCTTGATATGGTTTAAATTGTTAAAATATTTATTTTATTATATATAATATATATTTATATAATATATAGATATGCATATAGGCACATTCAGTGTAAAGGCTACGAAACATGGTGTTGATGTGGACTGGCTGCATGTTAGACCCAAAACAAGGAATATTTTTAAGGAGGAAAAAACACAACGAAAAAAACCACCACCACCAAAAAACAAACCCAAAGCGAATGATTTGTTCATAATTTTTTTAGTGTATATTACTATAATAGGTTTCCTGTTTTTCTCTCTTATGAAGAAGAAAATGAAGGGATGTCCTTTGTTGCTGAAATGTAACTGGAGTCTTGAACAAGTGGCATTCCTGGAAGTGGAGAAAAGCCACTAAATCTGTAAAAGTTTAGGATGTCCTCTAAAAAAGAATGGATTTGTCAGCAAAAAGTTGGTGGCTTCCTGTCTTTTCTGCTCTAAGTTGTGATATATTTTTGTGATATGAAGTGGCATAGCAAATGGAGGACTCATTTTGTTCCTGAAACATTTTGGTCTGTATGGAGATACAGGAGGGAGCAGGCAAACATATATCAAATATGTTCTCTTACTGTTGGGTCACTGAATAGAAATAAAATTATTCGCCAGTCACTAAATAGAAATAAAATTAATCCCCAAACTGGAAGTTCTGGCTTCTCAAATAAAATACTTACTTTGCATGGGTTCCAAAACCTTCTGTTGGAAGGAAAAAAAAAGTCAAATTACATGCTTGCTTTAATTTGAGACCTTGAGTTTTGCCTTGCCACTGTTGATGTTTCAGGGAGTAGGTATGTATCTGCTATCATGAGAGGTAGTAGAAAGCAGCTGGGGAGTTTTGATCAGCTAAGGTTATTCTGGCTACTTGTTCTAACCTGCTTTGCTCCCTGGAGTAAAAAAAAAAAAAAAAGCAAACCTCCTCGTCAGAATGACTGACACACTTTTATGCATTTCACAATACCTGAACTTTCTGCAGAGTAAAAGGAAAATGTAGCTTGTGGTTTGTGTATACTAGCTGAGTTACAAGACAGGCAAGCTCCTATTCAGGTGAAACTAGTCAATATCCTTGTTAAAGTTTTCATAGCTGTGAAAGATTTTTCCAAACTTTCTCAAGATGTTGATGAGCCATCCATTGAACTGTAGTGACAGTGTCTAGTGTTGGTTTTGCTTATCCTGGTGGAACTGAATGAGTTTTAACTTGCATGAGTATGGGTTATCCCTTAGTGCTTTTGAGGATAATGCCAGTGAAGGCCTTACATCCTGTACTCCTTCTGTTGACTGCAATTCTTAAATATTAATAAAGACCCTGACAGCTTACAAGAAGATCCTTCTCTCTTCTACTGTCTTTCACTTTTCTGCTCACGTTTGGAAAATTGTTGGCTTTTAGATTCTGTTTACTTGTGACATTTTGTTCTGCTTCCTGTGCTATCTGCAGCTTTAAGTCAGAATATGGAGTATACATTTTATTTGCAGTCAGATACTTTGAGCAGATTTCCCTATTAGTTGGTGCTTTTGTCAAGCACCTGCATGTTGGAGTGGAAAGTCTCTTACCTGTTCGTTTATTACTTCAATGAACCTGAGATCTGTGGAGCAGAAGTAGCATAAACCTAGTAAAAGTCCATGAATAGCTGGCTAGAGTTGTAAGTCTTCACAGTGTCACTAATGAAAAATATTTGCAGTTTGAATTTACATGGTCAATACTTGCATTCTACAGTGTAACTGGTTTTCATTCTGACCAGTTTGTATAAGTGAAAATACAGAATTTTTGGAGCTGCTTTTGTTTTGTGAGGTTTTTTGTTGTTTGTGGGGTTTTTGTTTGTTTTGGCTTTTTTAGCATTACTAATAGTTTTTATAGGTAAGTAGGAATAAGGACTTTAGTGTGTGAAAGCAAGGCCAACCAACTATATCTTTTGGTAGCTTGTGTGAAGAACGGTGAAACGTGAAATTGTTACAACAGCTATTGTCCTCTGGCACTGCTTTTTAATTGCTGTGGGAGCAATCCCTAATTCTGATCACCTTTTTCAAGTCCTCCTTTACTGTATTTCTGCTAGTTTAAGAAATCAAGTGGAGCTGAAAATAGCCCACGGATGGTAGCTTGAATAGCTCCTTGAATTGCAGTTGTGCAGTGTAGAACTTTTATGCGAAGTATTGGTGATGTTAGTCAAGTGAGCCATTCAGAAGAGGTTAAAAAATGCTGCTGCTTGATGTCCACGTAGATTATTTTTCAGAATTTAAAGTGTCTACATACTGAATGTTAGTCTAAGTTCAGAGTACTTTTACATGGTATTTCAGATGCAACTCAACCATGTAAAAGTTGTGGCTTGGCCAGAGGCACGTGCCTAACTTTTTAGTGTGAGTTGTCTGTAGAGCTGGAGTGAGCTCTTCTGAATCACTGCTTACTTGGTTTGGGAACACCGATGTATGTTCCTTACAAGTTTTCTTAAGTAGCAATTTGTGCTGTAGTGAATAACTCATGGTCACTGAAACCTAAACCCTTCCCATTTATAGGGGATTGGATGTGTTCTGAGGGGCTCTTTTGTAGAGTTCATATTGGAGCTATTTGTGCTTAAAATATTTTTAAAATACTTTGAGTCTTCAGGACACTACAAAAATAAGAGCCTAAAAAAATGGTATCTTAAGAAGTCTGTCTGGCTTTGTTCATGGTTTCCATTGAGTTCAGAGTTCTGTTATCTGCCATTATTTTTATATTAAAGCAAGGATAACCTGTTAGCAGTATCTACCCTGCATCATGAATCTTTTAAGTTAAGAAATACCTTTTTGTTGAATAAAACTCAGGTTTCCTCTAAGCATGAGCTGTTCTGGACTGCAGCAGAAATAGACTGTATTTCTACTCCTTACGAGAAGCTTATTTTCTTCGAGGCCCTAGTCAGAGTTCCTTGGAGACAAAACGGCAAAAATAAAGATGACACATGCTTGCAGTGAGTTCTTGAATCATCAGCAGGGCTGCTATCTCTGTTTCCAGGAACAGATTAGCCTGTAAGAGCTCCAAATCCTGTCAGTTTTTCTTGCCTTTATATTGTACCAGCTCAGTCCTTAAATGTGAAGATTTGATGCGCAGCACCCAGATACTGTACTGAACATTAAGACTTCCTCAATGGTCAGCTTCTCTCTGAGATGTGGAAAGAGCAGTCTGTAGGTGCCTCTTAGTTGCTCTGTTTTCAGAAGGTCCTAAGAAAATCTCTGAACTACCCCTGGTCAGGATAAGTCTTTCTTTCACCTTCACAAAAACCAACCAACCAAAAAAAACAGCCACTCAAACAAAAAAAACCAGCAACTATTGATGGAGCACCTCCAAAGGATATGATGATGATTTTTTAATGGCACTATATCTTGAATGAATGAGCTGAAGCTTTTTGATATAGAGTTAGTGTTGATGGAGTAATGGAATTAAGTAGTAGTATCAAAACAAACAATAGGCCAAAGTGCATCTCCTGCTGTATTTTAATATTTTTTTTCTTGTCAGAGCATTCTTCATTTGACTTTGTTTTGCTTCACCAGCTTCATAGACACTTGATGCTTTGTATTGATGAATGATGAGGGGAACAGCCAACAGCTTACAAAATGAAACTTTTTTCTTTTTTTCTTGCCTCAGTATTGCCTCTGTTCCCCCAGCTTCCTCTGTTTCACTGTGTGGTATAGCCTTCAAGTGTGGTATAGCCTGGTGTAGGCTGGCACTGCAGTGGGTGCTGCATTTCCGTGAGCACTCTCAGAAGCTAGCACTGTTTCTGGCCTTCCATCCTTGTTCTCCTGCCACCCCCAAACTGTGCCCACACTGGCATTTGTATGAGGTCGGGGGTAGGAGGGGAGTAGAATAGTGGGCTTAAAACTGCTTTCTTCTTGGTGTGTGGTACAAGATCATGAGATTGACCTGAAGATTTGTGATGTGATTAAGATGATTAATGGTTGTGGATTTTAGAAGGGGATGGGGAAGGGTATCAGGACTACATATGGTGGCAATACTGGCTGAATCTGGAACTTCAGTGAGACTTAAGTCTGCCTTGTAAAGTTAACGCCTCCCAAGGGTCAAAAATTTGTGGACCTAGATCTGGAGACGTGAATTACTGTTTCAGTTGTTCATGTTCTAGATTTAACGTCTTTTTTGTGAGGATTTCCTTGCATATCCAGATTAGATTGTTTAATATATCACAGCTTTTGTTTTATGAGAGTTAAAAATCTATGAACATCAGGATCTGTGGGTGTAGAAGTGCTTTGGAAATGTCAGTAGTCTGATAATCAACTGCATGGTTTTTTCTCCTCACCAAAGCTGTAAACACCAAGACAAAATTATATATTCTACCAAAGCAGCGGTGCTCTGTATTTAATTTTTAGAAATTCCTGTTATGAGTGGGTGATAACTCTCAGCTGACACAATGTGACTTGCTTTGTCTGAAACACAGAGAAAGTTTCTAGTCTATGCTGCCCACATACTACTTTAATCTTCTAAGTGTTTTGTAGTGTTGCCTAACCATAGTTGTGTAGCCTGTGATGTAAATTAAATGAAACGCTGATCTAGCAGATTTCTTGACTGGTAACAAATGCCTCCTGTGTTAGGAAATGACTGCTTTTAAGTATAAACAGGAGGAAGGTTGCTGCTTGGCCTTGAGTGGATTGCTTGGTCTGTTTATTTGTAGGGTTAGTGGAAAAAGTCAGACATACCTACACTTTAGATTTAATATGTCAGAATGTCACTCCCACACCAGTAGTGACTATACTGCTCCATGTGGTGTTCAGTGGTCTGTCAAGAGCTGGAAGACTCCTGATGAGGATAAGCAAAGAGACTAAGTCAAATCTACTCAATATAGGCAGGCGTTTCAGAAGGTAACATCTGTTCGAGGAGCCTATGCTGTTATGGAACAACTTCTTGCAGCAGGGAACCTGTACAGGTAGTACTAGGCCCCCTGTCACTTCAGAGCATTAAAAAACAAAACCAAAAAACACCCCAAAACCTAGCATATAAAAAACATTTTGCTTTTTCATTCTGTAAAAACAGTGATTGGTATTGACTGGGTCATCTTGCCAGTTTTATGAGGAAGTGGGGAGAAATGTTTTTAAAGCTGGTGGTCAAAATGATGACATATGTGGGAAACGGTGCGTATCAGTTAAGGGTATTTTTGACGCTCTAATGCCAGTGAACAGTTTCACTGAAGCTAGGACTTGGAACAGTTGGATCTAAGTCTCAATGTCAGGGAGGGCAACCTAAAAAAGTAAGACTTGAGACTCTGTATTTTAGGTTCTGAAATGGTATGCTTGCCTTCTTGCCTCAGATTCTATTTTTAACCTCTTTGTCTAGTAGAACACCATTTTTATGGAATTTAATTATGTTCTAGCTAAATGCCACCTGCCTCCTCTCTTGTAGTGGTAGAAGTGGCAAAAGTAGTGTTTCTAATTAGTAGTATGTGCATTTTACAGTTACTGCTCTCGTTTTTTGCCAGGGTCCATAATATTTACGGGGAGGGAGACAGAACAGTAATGGAGGCCTTTGTGTGCCTGCGTCTGGAGAATGTTTGCACTGCAGCCAGTGTATTGCTGTAATACAAGCTTACACTGATGCAAATGGAGTCTTGGACTCTGCTCAGATTAGTGGTGTTCCTAGTGTCCCATCTTTTCCCTCTCTTCCCCTGACCCGTCAGACTTACTGACTTGGACAACCGTATGACTACTGATTGTTGAAATATAAATTGCTATTTGGAGCTACAGACTAAGTTTAAGAAGTTGAGAACACCAAGCATTTAAATGTTCCTTCTCTTGTATTCTGTCAGCTGCAGGCTTTTAAACAAGTTTTCTTTACTACGTCTCATAATAGTGAGTATCCTAAATGTCGTATATGAAAGTGGATGGGTTGAAAAGGTCAGTAACTAAAGTTGAACCAGGGCATGAGGAAACAAAACTGTGTACTAAAGCTGAGTTTTGCAATACGCTTTCCTATGTATATGACTGGGTCATATCTGGGAAGGTCCTTTCCAGTCACTGCCTGTACTGCCATAAAGTTCAATTTTCTTTGTTTTAGCAAAGGTTAAGTACTTTTTTGCTGTAAATGAACTATTGAGCATTAGAGCCTAATTATAAGGTTAGGCTTTCTTTGGAAAACAAAGAAACTTATTTTCAGTATTTGGTTAAAACCGTATGGAAATCAACATCTGCACTGTGGAAATACCAAGCTAAGGTGTTAATGGTGAATATTCACACTCTCTAGCCTGACAATTTTTGCAGTTATTGTTTCTGTAAGAATGTGCAATGTATTCTTTAATCTTTCTCCAGACTGACATTTCTCTGAAACCAGCCAAGTAGTTCATTCTGTGCCTCATGTTACTGGGGCTGTTGAGGGGAAGAAAATGTTTTAGTTCTGACTTAATTCAGTTTTACTCTGTCTTGTATGAAATTATTTTTTTTTATTCAATCTCATGTAGAATAAGGAGTAAGTCCTTTTATTGATTTTTCTGTTGCTACTGTGTCTATGCAGATACATTATCCACAGGCAACTCTAGATTAGTGCGTTTTAAGCAACCTGCATAGGTGGCATATGCATGAAGGCTACGCAGGTGATGCCTGGCTTTATTGTACTCACTCTACTTCATGTTAAGTAGATCCGTATGATGTGTACAATACCTACCAACCTTCAGTAGCATCTGAAAATTCCTCTTATGCACATGCAGGCCATCTTAGCTTGAAAAAAAGCTGAAATTACTCTTGTCTGCAAGTCTTGCAATCTTCAGTATGGCAAGTCGCGTGATTTTTCGATTGTTTTTGACATATCTACTTTATGTATGGAGTGTTCTACCAAAATGTAGTCTCCTTAGATTTTTCTACATAGTCTCTGCATTTCAGAAAACTGTTTCCATTTGGTTGGGCAGCAAAGAAACATCCTGACTGGGCTTGAAGAGGGGACAGGGCATGTGTCTGGACCAAGGAGGGTCTCTGTTTGCTTCCAAGCGGAAGCAAAGCCTGGCATGAGGAGACCTCTGGAAGGAAAATCAGAGTCTGTTTTGCATCTCTATCCATAGTATCATGGGCTGGAGATGTTTGTTGCGTGTCCTTGATGCATGTGTGGTTTTAGCTTCAGGGGAAAAAAGTTTGAGGCAGGACTTGAAGTATTTGTGTTGAGATTTCAAAAAATAAGTTCCTCCAATAAGATACTGATGTTAGTACTCCATAATTGTCCTGGAAAATAATCAGTACTTCACTTAAAAGCTAAAGCAAGCTGTTTATTTTTTTAATGGGATTTTCAAAGCTTCTGTTCTTTCTTTCAGTGGGATTGGGTTTTACACCCAAGTGCAGATTGCCGCCTTTAAAAAAGTAATTTCCCTTCTCATAGGTGTGGCTGTGGTGGAGATCTTCAGTTCTCTGTTCCATGGTGCTTGGCTTCAGATTTTGCTTGATAAGCTTGTTTTTTGCATCTTGTCTGTGAACGTCCATGTCAGCATAGTCCTTCAAGTCTTTCTTAGTTATGAAGTGTTTGAAAATTCACTATGCTTTCTTCCCTGTTGAGAGCCTTTCACTGACATCTTATTAGAGGAAAACATTTACCTCAAGTGAGTGGAGTATTGAACTGTGGAACTGCTTCTTGTCTGTTGTAGGAAGCACTTGTGTGGTCAGCTCTCTAGAATGCGAGGTCTATGCTCCTGCTCTCAATTCACCAGCTTGTCCTCTGTTGTGTGTTTGGTTTTTCTTTTTTTTTTCTTTTTTTTTTTCCCCCTTGTCCCTATTCAAGGCATTTTTGCAGGGGTGGCTTACTCATGATACTCTGAAAAGCTATAGTTCTCTGAAATACTTGAGCAACAGTTGCGGTTGAACCTTATCTCAAATGTATGTAAGGAAGCAAGAAAACTGAATGCTGAAAAGCAGATCAGTTGTTTAATGGTGAGACTTTTGTTTTTGAGAATAAAACCTCTTATGGGGCACTGCTTTTGCAAAGAGACACTAAAGTATGGAAAAGACAGAGTACAACATCATATTTAGCAGTCTGTAGACACTGAGGTTTTCCAGGTAACCACTTCTAATACCTTGCTAGCTGGGATGTGGATGTGCAATTCACAAAGTGTATATTTAAACTTTTGCATAAATCCAAGTGGCCAGCTGTGTCAGTAAAATTGTTTTAAAGGAGTAGCAAAGTGGATGAATGCCAACTTGCTGATGCAGATCTTCCCAGGCTAACTGTACAGTTAATTTCCTTTTTGGGTGTCCATTCCGTGTTACTACGTAAGGGTACTGAAAGACGATAGGACTGTGAAACAACAAATACTTAAAGGGAGTTTAGGGTCAGCAGAAGTTTCTGAGCTGACATTCAACATACCTTTGAATGGCATATGGTGCAGGTTACTATAGTCCCATTCTCAACAGAACAAGAGAGATCTGGAAAAAAAAAAATCTTAATCTTCTAATTCTTCTCATTCTTTCTCTTCTGTGCAGACGCTGTGCTATAGAAGATGCACTATTACCGATATTCTAATGCAGAAGTCAGCTGTTGGTACAAATACTTGCTCTTCAGCTACAATATTGTCTTCTGGGTGAGTAAAAAACGTAGAGACTGAAATAGTTCAGGCGTACCTCAGTTCTATTAACATCCTTCCTCTGTTCAGGAGAACAGGCTGAAGTATTTAGCTGCAAGCAGGAAGCTGATGTATGGTATAGCATGGTATGGTATGGTTAAGTCCCAGGTGTTTTGGTATTGAAGAAGTCTGTCCCATGTGAGAAAGTAATTATTATCAAAAACTATATGGATGCTGATTCCTCACAATCTTTCCCTTCCATGCCCCTTCCTTCTATCTTACCTTTTGAATGAAGATAAAGAGGTGGACCAAATAAACCTGTTTTTTCTTGTTTGTTTTTTTTATAATGTGGAAGGGAAAGATCTGATTAAAGGATTTGTCAAAAGAAAATCGTGTAGTCTCTACTGTTGCTGACAAGGCCTCTGTCTTTTGAATGATGGAGGCCATTAAATGCTGCTAACTTAGACAAATGTTAAAGCTACCTTTCTTAAGTGCACTTAAGTGATGTGTTAAGTTGCTTCCCTGTTAAGAGAAGTCTCCTCTAATATCTGCTTTCAGATCATCTTTGATCTCTGTGTAGCTGTAAATACAGTATGTAGAAGAGAAGAAAGGAACTGCCTTAGATGTGTCAACAGCTGGCATTACAATATAGTTAAGATCTTAAATGTCATATTCTGTGGGCAGCAAAATCGTCTCATACTGTCTTGAAATACTTAGGTAGAGACTAGCCTGCCTATAATGTTTATTTAGAATTGTGAAAAGGGTGCAAAAATGGGTGTGAGTAGTTCTGAAGAAGTGCAGATACAGTGACTTGTCTGGTGCTAGCAGCTTGGATTAACGTTCTGATGCTTGAAATGTTTCCTACTATGGAGAGCCTTATCTGAAGATTTTTTTCAATGCCAAAAGGATCAGGTAGTAGGAATGAAAGTATGGTATGTGGTTCAAGGAAATTGTTTAAGAGTAAAAATTGATACTCCTGACGCTGACTTGTCTTGTGATATTAATTCTCTTTGTTTACTGTGATTCCTTATATCAACTTTTTACTACCTAAAATTTAAGATATACAGAATTATTACCCAAATCTGTTTTTAACTTCAGTAAAAAAGGGGTTTGGTATCTGAATATAAATTGCAGGCTGCAGAATCTTGTTTGTACTTGTCAATAATGACTTTATATTTTGCTTAATGAACCTATATAAGCTTCTGGTAAACTAGGTTGGTGTTTCTGCACATTTTGGTTGCTTTGGCAGTATTTAAGGTAGAAAATGAGCTTTTTGAAAGCTGCGTGTATGATGGACAGAACTCTGAATTAATTTAGAATCTTACAAAATGTAGGTTTGCCAGAACTCCTGGAAGTGATCTGGCCCAATTTTCTGTTGAAAGCAAGACCTGTAGAGTAGGAAATCACTGCTCAAAGAGCTGGGAGTCTTATGGTCTTCTAACTTATAAATTTTCTACTGTCTTCAGCCTAACAAAAATGTTGGAAGGCCGGGTAATACCAAGACCGCAATGCTTGTGTATTGCTGGTTTTGTGTATTCATCATGGAAAACTGCAGTACTTTTTGCCACTGTCACCTCCTTTTGTTTATAATGCAGTGTTTGAACATAATACTGTAGCATTAAGCCACAGAGGAGTTTATCCTTCTAAGGATAACAAGGCAGAGAAGAGGTATGTGATTTTGTGTAGAAACATTTCCCCAGTAAGGGCTAATTGCCCACAGTATTGCATTGCCATAGTGCAAATGTTGGTTAGTGATGAAATTTTCCCCCCTTCGCTTACCCCCAGCAATTGAGGATTTCCATCATGGCCTCATGTCAACAAGTATGTGCTCAAAGGCCATAAGCTCTCTGGTTTATTTTTCTTCCATATAGTACAACTTACCTGTACCTATAGTGGAGTGTGATGCAATGGGAAGTAGTATTTGTTAGGCTGTTCTGGTTTTCAGAGAAATCTGGATGCTCTTCAGCAGATGGAGGGAAGGGAGGTATGTGAAAAATTGACAGGCTCTTTTGTTCAGAAATATGTTAGTATTGTTCTAGAGATCTGCTCTCTTTCTTGTGGGCTTCTCATGAAGTGGAGACTATTATTGTTTTTGATGGGTACCTTTGAAACAACCTTGGAAAAACTGAAATACTTTATTTACTGAGAAGACTGTCAAGAATTTACCTCTACTTTTTCACAGGAATTAATTTAGTCTGTATTTTTGTTTTTATTTTCTGCAGAGTCATTTCACTTTTTCAAATTTTTTTCACTGTATTCTCTTGAAATTAATGATGAAGATCCAAGGATTTTTCTCTTCCTTTAAAGGACTGCAATAAAATGAGGAGAATTTGAAATACAGCTTGTGTGTTTCAGGTGATCTGTTGTCTGGAGGAATTGGTTTTCTGAACAGGTACTAGTAGTCTTGGTAGCTTGCTCAATGAGTGGTCTGAGGTTTCTGCTGAGAAGTTATCAGGCTGACTTAGTAAATTTTGTATAACTACAGCTCTTCAATAAGAGTTCCGCACCTTTAGTTGTCGAACAAGCTATGTAAATGTTGGATGGGAGGGTAGACACTCCTGTGGGCAATGTATGAGGCATTTAGCTGACACAATGATTCAGGAGCCTATGATACCCTGCTGACTGGGATGACTAGCCTAACAAGCTCTTTAATTGGACAAATCCATCCTGTGTAGAACAAAGTAAATTTTCTATGTGCCTTAGTACTGAAGGACTACAAAATCAGAAGGGAAGTGTAACAATGACTTGAAAAAGCAGCATTTAATCAGGGAATGTGAGTCTTGATTCACTTCCCTTGGCTTGCAGAACAAGTGCTTGTGGGAGCTTGTTTTGTGACTTGTAGTGAGGATGACCACTATATGACGGGTCTGAGATAGGCCTTTTGCCCGTTGAAGCTATTACTAGTGGTATGATGGTGGCTCACCTGAGTCTCAGTTCATGACAGTTTATTCACAAGCCAGGTCATTTGCATGTAAATACAGAGTTGCATTTGTTCTGCCGCTCCTATGAAACACGCCATGTTGACTTCCATGTTGTAGCTCTAAAGAGAATATCAGTGACTGTATAAACTTTAAAGTTAAAGCATGTGGTGATTTAGTGAGTAAATAGAATTACAGAATATTTTAGCGGGTGGTTACTTTGTCATATTTCAAATACAGTTCACAGATTGAGGTAGAACAAAATAGAACTGAAAGAGAACAAATATGGCTATTTTAGTAATGGCACGTTCACGGTTTAATCAGCCTTTAGAAATCTGTAAGTGCTCATTCTTTGCAAGTGTTTTTTTCAGAGGGGCAACTTGGCAATAGAAAGTTCAGTTCTGATGGTTTTGCATTAGTTGTGTATGATGGTTGCAAAATCACTTCTCAATTCTTTGTGCTTGGCTTTTGCTTGTAAGAAAGGGAATGGATGTCATAGGAAGGCTCTGTCTTCCTAGGCGTGGTTTTAAGATAGTATTACTTTATCTTGCTTTTTAAGCATGCTAATAAGATTTAACATCTCCAAGTACACTTGTTGGAGGTGTAGTGATGAGGCACTATTACAACGATTAAGATAGCCCTGCAGGGAGCACTCAGATGTGTTTAAGTGAAATCACCCTATTCCAGCAAGGTTGGACCCCCTTTTGAGTTTCAAAGTTAGGGGTTTTCTTGGTCATTTTTTTCTTTCAAATGGCTTGATTTGTTGTAATTGAATTAAAAGACTGCAGTAATATAAGGTGAAGAGCTTGGTTCTGCCACCTTTCTGTTTTGAGTCATTTTGTAATTGAGTGAGTCCTGTGAAAGCACCAGTGGAGGGAGGAGGCAGGAGGTGGATAGCTGACCCCGGGAGGAGTGCAGGCGTGCCCTGTCTTGGGGTGCAGCATTGTTCTGTGCCTTCCAGCCTGCACTTAAGAAGGCCCAGGGAATAAAAGACCACGCCTCAATCACCCGGTTTTGGCACCTGCTTCTTTATCTACAACTGAAGAATTTTTTTGGGTAGTCCAAGAATTGTGCTTCAGCTAGGACATGGCTATTTCAGAAGTGAGGGATCATGTGTGCTCTGCCAAGGCGTTTTAAATTGCATGTGTGCTCGCTGTCTATCAGATGAATTGAGAGAAGAGGGTAAACTAGCTTTTTAGCTGCTGTCATCTTGATTTATTTTCTAATGCTCTGTAGATTTGTGAGAGACTCTCAAGGGTTTTTTGGAGGGGAAAAAAGAAAACTTTTCACTTGTGCTATAGCAGATGTAGCATTTTGCCCTGAACATGATGGTGAAGGGCAAAAAAAATCTTTTACGTTCTGGAAAAGAATTCTGAGCTCATTTTTGATAAAAGAGAAGACCTAGGCTAGCATAAAACTTCCCTGGCTTTTGCAGTGTATGTTGTTTTTCAGGAACATCTGAAACAGCAAAGCTGTACCAGGAAGGGGAAAGGATCCACCACCAGGTGGTTTCCTGACCCTGAGAGGAAAAACCTGGGAAGAGACAAGAGTAGGAAGGAAGGAAGGGCTGTAGGCTGCTGATTACTCCAGCATGGGTGGAACTACAGTGCAAACAAGTATTGTCCAAGGCGTGGAAAAAGTGTTCTCCGTAACATTTTGTGCTTACAAAAACTGAGCACGATAGGAATGCATTGGCATTGCTTCTTATCAGACCTTTTCAGGCAGACTGACCCAAAACCAGTTTGTGTGCAAGCGTTGTGTTGCAAGAATTATATTTAGCTGCATCCTAGATTTGAGAAACAAATTAGGCTGGTTTTCTTATTAAGGGATTCTAATAGCAGAGTCAGAGACATTCGAAGTGTAGTTTGGAACACATAATGCTTAAGCTAAGTGGTCTTGTGCATGGTGTCTGTGAGCTGGTGTCAGTGTGTGGTATGTCTCCTGAACAGAGCTTACAGCTTGATGCAATGTGTTAATAATGTGAATGTTTCAATTCTAAAGCAGGAAATGACCAAATGCTGGTTACTAGTTTGTTTCCTGTTTAAAGGGATACAAGTTGAGCTGCTTTTTATACAATTCCTAACCTTTCATGCAGGTTATGGCTTAAATAACTCTATGGCATAGAAGTGAATGGGGAAGTTGAGTTTGCTTACACATCATCCAGATTCTGGTGAATTTCAAAATGCCTTTCTTTGAAAGAGCTGGCTTGCTCACTTTCACACTGGAAGTACTTTGAGTGGCCAGTTAGCTCAGTGAGCTGATGAAGGTTAAAATTTTTCTTTCAGTCCAGGCTGGATCAGTTCCCTGGTCTGCTTCACAGCAATTACTTGAATTCCTCTGTGCAAGAGAGGTAAAGAGAGGGTATTTTCCTGGTGTTAATTCTCTGTAGAACTCTATATTGGGGATGCTCAGTCATTGCTAACTTCTGGGGTAGTTCTGTCACCATGGTGTGTTTTACAGTAGTTTTCAATGAGATATTTAGAAATATCTTGCAAGTGATATTTAATTGAATGAGATTTCTTTGCTTTAAATAACTACCATTTTACTTCCTTGCAAACTGGTTGTCTTGTTATTTGCTCCTGAAAATGTAATGGGTGATGGCTTTGTTTTTTCTGCAAGTACGTCATCCTTCACTGTTTTTTGTTTGGTTGGTTTTTTTGTTAAAGAAAGCTTGTGTATGGGACTTGGCTGCTTCAAGTGAGAACTATGAATCACTTGTCTTAGCCTAAGTTTTAGATTTATCAACGTTGATTCTATGAGATGAAGTTTACCTTTCTGCTGATAAACTCTGTTTTACTTTTAGATAGTTTGCATAGGTGGTCGTGGAAGTAATTTTGCAAAAATAGTGTAGTTTTGTGAAACTAAACAATAAAAACATGAGAACAATGTTCATGTTCAGAGTGAACAGAATGAAGCATGCTAGTGAAAAATCTACTTAAACAAGAATCTATTACAACTTCATTAAGATGGTAATTATAATGAAAAGCAGCCGGTCTGAAGAGGTCATGCTCTTGAATATTTATATATTCACTAGCGTAGTATTAGTGTGCTATATGGAGTGTGGAATATGTGTCTTCCCTATTATTTTTCCTCATTTTTTTAGAAAAGGTTCCCAAAGATCCAGCTGTGTCTACTGTGTCATTTACTCTCATTACTGCAAATTATACCAGCTGCCTTCACTTGTCTTCCAGTGTTCCTGGAGCATTTGGAATGAGAAAGGGTGAAAGATGCATCAATTGCATGCACCGTGTAACTTAATAAATCAAATTTCTATGTCATTTTTTTTCTATTTTTCTTCTTCATCAGCAAATCAGTGGGTTAAGATTTTAGGAGTCATCTGGATCAATATTCTGTTTTTATGTATGTGGTTTATAATAATACTTTTAAAGTTGTGTTTTGATCCAAATCATCACTTTAAAAGTCCTTAGCTTATTTGGAGTCTAAGAGGAGTAGTCATTGTGCTGTTGCTTATTAAGCAACATCTGGAAATTTCACTTATTTAGTACTACTTGTAACTCATTCCATGTATTAGTAGTGGATTTGGTTGGTTAATCTGTGTGCTTAAACCCTAAAATATGGCATATCATACTTCATAGCTAGAAAGAAGTGAATAACATCATTGGAGTAATTTTTACAGAATGACATGAATGATGAAGCCCTTCTTGGATTTTCTTCCCCTCTCTCCCCCCAGCAGAGTAAACCCAGAACAGCTTCATTTGCCCTGAGTCCACTTTAGGGTCAGCAGGCAGTGAACCAACATTACTTAAGATCTACACATATATTTTCTTGTGTGGTTGTAAGAGAGCCTTTTATCTGCTGCTTGCATATGCTGTGGGGAATTGCCTGTGATGCCCATTTAGTTCATGGGAGGTGCTGCCTTTCCTAGAAGAAAGGACACCTTTTTCAAGGCATTTTTTCAGTTTGGATTTACTTGTCCATGTGGGTAAGGCTTGAGTGGGGGAGGGGAGGGCGCAACCTCAATCCTTTATATAGAATCATAGAATAATTTAGGTTGGAAAAGACCTTTAAGATCAGTAAGTCCAACAGTAGATCCAGCACAACCAAGTCCACCACTAGACCATGCCCTTCTTTTAAATACCTTGAGGGGTGGTGACTCCACCACTTTTCTGGGCAGCCTGTTCCAATGCTTCACAAACCTTTCAGTGGAGAGATTTTTCCCTCATGTCCAATCTAAGCCACCTTTGGCACAACTCCAGGCTGTTTCTTCTTGTCCTGTCACTTGTTACTTGGGAGAAGAGACCAGCACCCACCTTGTTACAACCTCCTTTCAGGTAGTTGCAGAGAGCAATAAGGTCTCCCCTAAGCCTCCTTTTCTCCAGGCCAAACAACCCCAGTTCCCTCAGTCACTCCTCATAAGACTTATGCTTCTAGACCCCTTGCCAGCTTCGTTGCTCTTCTTTGGACACACTCCAGCACTTCAATGTATTTTCAGGTTCCATGGGCATAGCAGAGTAGAAGTCAATTTTCAGTAATGAGGGAGAGTTGCCCTCAATTTGCAGAGAGGTAATTTTAGTTTGATTCTTGGATATTAAAGACAAACTGCCTGAGAATGAAGAAAGGGAATAAAAGACTAGAACAAGGATCTCTTGCTTCATTTGGATTAATATAATTCAGAAATACTGTATTATACAAACGTATGAATTGGTGTAGGGTTTGTACATTGTCAGTTAGATTTGTTGCTTATTGAAAGTAAGTGGATGGACCATTACTTGTCTAAGGCCTTTTGAATTAAGCTAAGGTAAGGATTGAGAAGACAAACTACATGTAATTAGAGAAGAGGCTAATGAGCCCCACCAGTGAGAAGCTATGAAGAGTCAAACGTGGCTACTGTCTGGTGGATGGTACAGTAAAATGACTAAGCAGGGAATAACCTCAAAATGCAATACTCTGAAATCTTCATTAGTGTGCTGGCAAAAGATTTAGAGCAGGGGTCCTCAAACTTTTTAAGCAGGGGGCCGGTTCACTGTCCCTCAGACACTGTCGGAGGCCGGGCTATAGTTTGGAAAAAAATGAACGAATTCCTATGCACACTGCACATATTTTATTTGTAGTAGTGCACAAAAAACAGGAAAAAAATGCCGTATCCGGCCCGCGGGCCATAGTTTGAGGACCCCTGATTTAGAGCAAGTCATTGGGACAAGGATAACTCCTTGCATACTCTGTGGAATTGTTAATTTAGTATCGTGCTTCTTGAGTAATTATGAGTAGTCAAATTGGGATACTTTTTTAAAGTAGTTTATAAAATGCAAGAATTCTATGGAGTAAAAGCACTCTAAATCCTTTTTCCAAGAGACTGACTCATAGGGAGGAATGTTCCATTACTATTGTCTTGAGATTACAGACAATATTTGTTTTACTTGAGCAACAATGCTGTTGGCTAAGTATTTTGAGAATGTGTTGATTAGTATATCTAATTCATTTCATTCTTTTTTGTTTTAGCTAGGTGGTGTGGCTTTCCTTGCAGCTGGTTTGTGGGCATGGAGTGAAAAGGTAAGGGTCTTGCTTCATTTGGTGCTTGCCTTCTCCTGCCCCCTTGCCCCGGTAAAACTGCTTCCTCAGGAAGCAGCAGAGGTTAAATGTAGCATCTGAGCTCAAGACTGTGTTCAAATGATCGAACTTGAGTTTAGGTAGAATTTAATTCTTGTCCCTGATCAGGTGTTTAACTGTGGCCCTTAATGTTTAGACCTTTTTTGTAAACTTGTAAGAGCAGAGTGCTAGGGAGAATTTAATCTTTGGGTGGTCTTTATGAAGTGATTATCTTTTGAAAACATGTTTTCTAATATACACTTCTCTACCCACCCCTTCTTATTAAAAACAAGAAGTGTTTGGGAGAAATGTAAAAAAAAAAAAATATCTTTTTTATACTAAAACCACAACCCAACATGTATCTTGGGAACACTCTTTCTCAGGTATTCCAATCTCACGGCCATCTGTTGTGTTTTACTTCACTCCATTTTACTCCCCATGGAGTTGCTTAAGTGATTGGGTCCCCATGCAGAGGAACAAAATCAGTGAGCGTGATCTAGCTGTATATCGCCTTTATTTTTAGCAAAGGCTTCTTTCGGTGAATAACTTCCTCAACCAGAGGAAGTCTGTGTGGGCTTGTACCTACAGAGCTCTGTTACAAGAGAAGAGGTGATATAAGTATGGAAATGAATGGTTCACCTCCTTATGAATGTAAAAACAGGGCTTTAATATGACTGCAACCAGTAGGAAAAAGTGACAGTTACCGGCAGATTTACTGATCTGCATCTTAATTAACAGTGGAGGGCAGGTGCCCTCACTGTTCAGTTGTGCTACTGAATAGGAACACTTTAATTACTGTCACAGTGTAACATTTCCTTAATAGGAGCGCTTGTACGCAGCAGCTACCCAGATGCAGAGAGACTCTGGGATTCCTCCACTTCTTGTAAATGAAAGAGTTTTATGATTATTTTAATGCTGAGGTATTTCTTCTCCTTCTCCCTGCTCCCTGTGTGCTTGCGCACATTCTCACAGCTAGGCTAGTGATATTGTTGATAAATTGTAAGCAGCTTATCTCCACACAGAAATGCATTTACTGCCTATTCTGTTGTTATAAAAGGATTTTCTTTTCAAGTCTTTAGGGAGGGTGTTAAACTTGTCTTGAATTTGTATTCTCTCATGCTTAGACATTATCTTCTCTTCTGTAAAGAAACACATGAGATCTATGGGGTTGGAAGTGACTAGCTCACAACTACCTCCATTTGCCAAAAGGACTTTATGGTACACTGAAGTTACTAAAAGGCAAAGGCAGGCTTTCTGTCTTTATTTCTTAAATTTTGCCTGAAATATTTATGTTCTCTGTCATATCTTGCAAATAAGTATTTCAAAGCTTTCCCTGTGGTTTTGAACTTTGACTGTCTCGTGAAATCTGTACATAATTTTCCATGTTTGTGGACAGTCTTTCAAACTAATGTCACTCCTCAGCCATAGTGCCTGTGTGGATCTGTCTGTTTACAGATAAACATCTTGGCAAACAATAGATGGGAAGTAGGAGAAAAACTTTTCAGAAGTTGTACTGCAGTGGTAAACCCAAGATAAACTACAGGTGTTGGAAGAGTTGTGAACATCCTGTCTTAGTGCAACAAGAAGTACGTTGGATCCCTTTTTAACTTCTGGTTCTTCTTTTTCCTTTGGAACTACACTTCAGATTGATTTCTTGGCAGTCTTTTTTTCTGGATATAAATCCTGTACATATCTTTCAGGTGATAATAGATGAAAATGACAATACTGTTTTGTGAGAAGTGATGAAAATACTGTATGTGAAAAATATTACCCATCCTGATTCTTGATATCCTGTTTGAGTCATCTCACCCAAGAGATACTGAAAAACTGGCTAAGAGAAAGTGAATCATAATGAACCGTTAATAGAAGCAAGGTGAATAACACTGAGTTCTCTCATCAGGAAAATGGTTTTTATAGGTTAAAGCCATTTCAAGTAGACAAAGGAAGACCTGGGAAACTAGAGGCTAGTCAGCCTAACTTTATTGCAGCAAGTTCATGGCTAATAACAAATGGAGAGGAAGCAGTCAATCTACTTCAAAGCAAGACTATTAACTTAGAGGGACTTGAGGAGCGTGGAGAAATGGCTTGACAGGAACCTTATGAAAGGTATTAAAAAAAATGCAAGTGCAAAATCCTGTGCCAGAGATGGAGTAATACAATGCATCAGTATGGGATGAGGACTGCCTGCCTAGAATGCAGCTTTGTGAGGCCAAAAAGCCTTGAGCTCTTCTTGATCAGTAAGTTGAATATCAGGTGTGCTCTCATGTCAAGGCCCACAGCATATTGGCTTGTACTAGGACTGATGTGGCTGGTGGTTGAGGGAGGAGCTTCTTGTGACAATATTCATCACACTTAAGACTGCATCTGGAGTATCATGTCCAGTTTTGGGCTCCCCTTTGTCAGAAAGATCTTTTCCAACCTTATCTTAATCTGTGATTAAGTGTACTTATTCTTCAGTCTGCTGATCTTTGTGTTTGTTACACAAGGTATGTAAACTGTCTAAAGGTGTGTGCATGTAACTTGTGTTATAGTCAGTGGCAGTGTGATATTGTCACACTCAACATCTAGTTTACAGAACTTCATTATAAGAAGTCAATGCTGTCCTTGTCAGATGTATTTTGTAGTTTCCATATGGGTGTATCTCAAAACAGTAACTGGTTTGGCATTTGTTCATGGGCTATATTAGGGATTTTTTAATTACTATTTTTCAAGAAAATATATTTGCCTTGTTGCCAACACACTTCAGTTGAGCTGGTGCCATAATGCTTAACATTATGGCATTAAAGGAGTATGGAAAACAAGTTTTGGCATGTACAGTTAAACTCTTAATTCACTGTACTGTTCTAGGTGACTGAAAGATAGACTTAAAGGTGAGTTTTACTCTTGCATTTTTTGACACTGACTTTGGGTGTCAGACTTCATTTCTGTGTATCTGTAGGAAACCTATGTGCTGTTGTAAAGGGCAGCCCGTGCTTCAAAGAGCTTTTACCATCCTGCATATGGCACAGGCAGAAGCATCTGTAGAGAGATGAGTGAAGTAGTATGAGATAGTCCCCTGAACTGATTCTCTTGTTGACTTTCTTCCATCAAGATTTTTCACTTAATATGTTTTGCTACACAAAAAAAACCCCCACAGCCTTCTTTTCGAAAGGGAATGTCATAAAGATCAAATGTGAACATGAAGAAACTGTTGTGAACCAGCAACATCTGAGGGTGAATAATAGAGCCCAGTTCTTGCCAACTTTTTATAACATGCTTTGATCAGAGGAAGTTTTCTTCCAAAAGATTATGTTGGTTGAACAAATAAGATTGTCTGGAAAAAAAAGGCTTGAGTTTGGATGTGGGAAGGGGATGGGTGGAAATAGTTCTGAAAGTTTCGACATCCTGGTCACAGAGTATTTGGTTTCATAGTGTATTGGTTCTTTAAAGACACTGAATTAGCCTAGCTAATCTTGGCATGTCTTCCTTGATGGTGGGGTCTGAGCCAAGGTCTGATTAGGTGGGACTGTCATAATTAGCCTAAGAGACAAAGAGTGATAGTTAGCTGCAAGGTCTTGTGGTTTGTAAGAATGGAAATGTCACTGGTGACACTAACTAGAAAAGTTTTTGCTTCCCAAGACTGGTACACCTATAAACTGTGACCACTTTTTAATAGGCTAGCTGAACCGTTAGTCAAAGACTTTTTTTTTACTTTTCATCCCTTCAAGCAGTTTTTGTAAAAACTCCTATTGTCTTGCCAAATTAATTAATGTGTTGCCAAATTAATAGCTGTAACACAAACTGTTACAAAATACATTATAAAAAGATTAACTCCTGTAGTATCCGTATAGTACTGTTAATAGTACTGTTAATAGTACTGTTAATAGTACTGTTAATAGTACTGTTAATAGTACTGTTAATAGTACTGTTAATAGTACTGTTAATAGTATAGTACTGTTTAATAAGCTGATGAAATTTCTCTATATGCCCATTTTCTTCTAATGCTGTATTTTGAAGACATATTTTTAAGTAGGTATTTAAATACAAAGTGATACCATTTTTGTTTTGTTGTTTTTTTTTTCCCCCCAAGGTATTCTCTTAGGATGTGTATTCTTTGCACTTTACCACAAATACCTGAGTAGCACAATGAGAATTTGCATTCCCTTGACAGAATTAAACTGTGTATGTGAATTACATTATGAGTCTCCTTGATGTCTTTCTCTTACACTAAGCATAGTTAGCTGAGAATATACTTTCTAAGGAAAAAAAGATAGTAAACATGTAATTAATGGATATTGTACGGCGATTCTTGTTATGTTTCTGTTTTAAAGTGGAAATATTCCTTACTAAAATGCTTTATGTATTGCTGATGAATGGATGAAGAACACTCAGACAATTGCAAAGCTGCCTGGATGTCCCTATGAATTGCTGTCATTAACTTTAGGAGTTTCTGCTGTTTGTCTGTTCTGTCTTATGCACGTTGCATCTTGCTCTTGCACACTACATGAGAAGCTTATGTTATGTGTATTTGATGGAATTTTAATGGTAGCTGGTGTATAAACTTAGTTTCTTTAAAACCTAATCTAGAAATAAGGGCTTTTACTGTGTTAGCATTGCATTTACATAAACTTAGAAGTTCTGCCTTATGATCTAGGCAGATGGGCTTAGTAGGGAAGATTATTGTCAAGATAAGTGATGTCTCTGGATAGTTGAAAATGTTGCTGCTAAATCAGACAAATTGCAAATACCTTAGAGGAAATAAATAACTTCTTTTGATTTAAGAATTTTATCTGAAGTGAAGGGGGAATATTTAGACTATACTTCTGCATTTTTTCAGGATTTTGTAGGAGCATTCCTAAGACTTCAGCGCTAAAAGAGGTGTAACTAAAACACTGAAAGGAAAAATCTGCTTCCCTTGAAAACAAAAACAATTTTGTTCCCCTCAAAATGTCACTCATAACCTGCTTTGTAGTTAGAAAGTCACCCCCTTCCTGCCACAAACATTAGGATTGGAAAATATTTTTTTTAAGACTTTGAAATTGGAGTGCCCTTCTGATTGTTGCATTTCAAGTTTAATATAAAGCATTAATTCTTTTGCCTTAAAACTAAATGAATATTCAGTAATAGGATTGAACTTTTGGCACCATCTTGTGGAAGCTTGTTTGGCAAACAGACCTAAGGGAGTGTAATCTGAGAAGTTGACTGCACTGGATTTAATTGAGAGAATTAATAGATGTAATGTTGTATTATACTTACTCTGCTAAGGTGAAGAAAACTTATAATCAATAACCATTTTACAGCAAGACTTTTCTGATTGGGCTGCTGTTGGTGAGCTCAAGAGTTTGCAGCCAATTCATTTGGAATCATGTGGAAATCATGGATGTCCAGAAAGAATGTTAAATCAAAAAAATGCTTATAGTGCTCACACTATTCTATTTTTTCTCTTTCAGGGTGTATTATCTGATCTCACGAAGGTGACTGGCCTTCATGGTCTGGACCCAGTAGTGCTTGTCTTAGTGGTGGGAATAGTGATGTTTACTTTGGGATTTGCTGGATGTGTAGGAGCACTGAGGGAAAACATTTGCCTTCTGAAGTTTGTAAGTAACATCATTATATGAGTGGTTTATTATGCGTGTGAAACCTGGGAATGATGGGTGAAAAACTAGTAGCAAACCCTGATAATTCGTTGATAGAATTTGGTTTGTTACAGTGTATATGATAAACACACTTTCTTGACCTGCCTGTAAGTAATGTTAGGAAAAGCAGTGTAGGTTCAAACCTTTTTATATTTTTCCCCTTTCTAGAAAATGTTTCTTCTTTTTCATTCATTCTGTTATACAGCAATGTTGTTACAGTATGTATGCCAGAATCTAACATTGTGTAGGTAATATCTCAAAATATTATTTCTAAACCATTCAGTCAGGAATTACTGAGAGGAGATGGTAATAGTGGGTTATGGAGAACAAAATCCCTTAAAAATGTTTGATGAGCAAAACTTGGGGACTTAAGTGACTGAACTGGAAACAATTCAAGAAGTAACATCACAATGGCTTTAGCCCTGTGTTTTGCAGATTCTCGTGTATTATGCTCTTTTTACTGTCGAGTTCAGGTGACCAAATCAAGAATAACTTTACATCTTGGTGGTTTTTTTTTTACATTGTGTTATCATTTAATAGATTGTGTTCTTATGGTCCCTGTACTGAGTGAGAATTTTAAGCTAATTCTCTGTGTCTGTTTCTGGCGTAGTTGGAGTAGGGATGCATTCAGAATGGATGGATACTTGAATGGATACTTTCTAATTTGAGACCTTTTCTTTTTTCCTCCCCCTCCCCCAGTTTTGTGGAGCTATTGTGTTTATATTCCTGCTGGAGCTGGCAGTGGCAGTTCTGGCTTTCCTGTTCCAGGACTGGGTGAGGGACATGGTCAAGGAATTCTTTGAGAATAACATTAAATCCTACCGAGATGATATTGACCTCCAGAACCTTATTGATTCTCTACAGAAAATTGTAAGTTTGTATCCTGTCATTTCTTTCATGTGTTCTAGAAGAACATGTAGATATGGGAAGTTTTCCTTTGTTACATATTCTGTAGCTGATAGTGCCATGTTACAGGCTGCATTGAAAACATCAGGTAGGCAAGATATTCTGAGATACACTGCTGTTCTAATTACAAATGTGGAAGCTCTGCCAAGCATCAATCTGCCTTTTGACCTTCTGGACTCACTCCCATGTTCTGATCAGTGTTGCACCAGTTTAAGTGAGAAGTGAGCAACAAAAAAACTTTATCCTGAAAAGCGTGCAATGGCGCTGGTTGTCTGCACTCCTTGTTTTAGGAGGCACTGTGTTCTTGTAC
This sequence comes from Eurystomus gularis, assembly GCA_013400335.1. Taxonomy (NCBI): domain Eukaryota; kingdom Metazoa; phylum Chordata; class Aves; order Coraciiformes; family Coraciidae; genus Eurystomus; species Eurystomus gularis. Next base: position 4,558 of record VZZY01021141.1, on the reverse strand, counting down.
AGGGGTGCAGCACAGCGCCATTTATCTTCCATGAGGCACCTCATCGTGAAGCAAAAGAGGATTTTTGTTAACTGGGAAAGGCTAGTCTTTAGTCAGGTAGTTGTCAGGGAAGGTTGATGCAATTTTATGCTCCTGTGGTCCTAAAATCTTCAGTTACCATAAGACGGTGATGTACACCATGAATTGAAAGGACCTGTGCTAGTAAGGGCCTGGTGGCTTTAGTACAGTCAGCTGCTTTTGTAATCACACCCAGGAAACAACCAGTGAGGGTGACTCTTCTGATCTTTATTTGTTTGTGTGGTTAAAAAAACATACGTATGGTGAGAAACAGTACCTATGTGAGTACTTCCCAAAGAGGTAAAATTGTTCTCTCTTTTATATAAAAATCTTTTTTCTCCCTATGAAGGAAGGATTTTGGGTGGCTTTTTTCTTCTGTTTTCCATCCTCTAGAAGACCACGTTTAGAAATCTGTGCTCATGGCTCTGTTCAATAGCAAAGCATGTTTTAGAGTGGATACCAGTTCAGTCAGCTGTGTATTACCGGCAGCTTACCTATCCTGTTAGTTCACTCTTGTGTGCATTGGAATTACATGGAATTATCCTTTGACTAAGATGCCTGGATGGATTTCAGTGCTGTCTTGCTTTACACTTGAATGCTAATGGCAGCTTTTTGTAAGGAAGGGCTCCTCCTGGCCATGACCAACACCAGTTATTGTCTTAGTGTTGTCAACTCCATTGTTTTTTCTGTTTATCTACTTGCAGTGTAGTCAGCCAGGCTAATATACTAAGCTGATTTACAGTCGAACTCCAGTTAAATACTTTTAAATAAAAGGCTGAGGTTACTAAAAGGAGTTCACTAGTCAGATTAACAAGCTAATAAACCTGAAAAAGGAAAGACCAGAAAAATATCTGAATCAGACTGTTGATCCATACCCAAAAGTGCTGAGGACAGAAGGGAAGTATGCAGTGTGGATTAGCTAGTGTAGTTCTGCAGGGCTTGCACAACAAGGTGCAGTAGTGTGTTCAAATGCCTCACTGAAGCCTGTTTTTAAAGGATCCATGCACCTTAGGCTGACTTGCGCTGTTCTCAGTGTGCACCTTGAGACTCAGAGAGCTTTTTGTAGGCAGCTCCTTGCTCTGCCTAGTTTTATTACTTCCAGGCCTGTAAGTGACCTCAGAGTCTGTACCTTAAGATAGATGGGCATGTTTAGGGGTTGTATGGATTTTACAAAGGTATAGATGTGTGAAGGAGGAGGGACTAGAAAGACAAAAATGAAAGTCTTTTGCTTTTTTTCATGCTAAATGTGTTAGTGACAATCATGATTTCCTGGTGTTTTTTCTATTCTGACCATTCTGTTCGGCTCTTTTTAGTCATATTTCTTGTGAAAACTCTAAATAATTCTACTCTGTTCACATCTCTGCATGTCGTAACTTGGCAACTTCTGAATCCATTTACTGACTTCAAGTTATGGTGGTCTCACAGACAGTTAGGTTAACGCAGGTTTTGTGAAGACAGGCAGTAGGCAGAGGAGAGATGCTAGAGATATCCCAAGAGAATAGAACTTAATGAGGCACCAGGAAAATCTGTGTGATAGTATAACATTTCAAGTACTCAAATAATAGAGACTGATTTATACTCTTAAATATCCAGGCCAATAAACTGCAAAACATAATAAGAAACGAGCTTTCACTAGTTTCAGGAATTGAACATTCCTTGAAATGTTGGGATTTCCCCAAGCTGCAATTACAGTCATTACCTTACACCGTTTAGATCAAAAAACTTACGTGAAATACTTCTAGAGTTGACTAACCTTTAAGCTAGTGAGACTCTACCAGTTGATTACCTTAGACATTAAAACCTTCTCATTTAAAAGAAAAGTATACTCACAAATGTTTGGATCCACTTTTCACAGTAAACAAGGAGAAGGAAACTCATTGATTCATGAAGATTTAGGATTGAGTCACAAATTTAAATAAACATTTTTCATAGTTTTTCTGGCTGTGGCTGACTTGGAAATAATGGGGTACAAAGCATTTATATGGACTATGTTATTGCAACATTTATGGTTGTATACTGATTGCATCTAACAATTACATCTAAAGTGAAAACTTACGATTTTACTTGTCATGCAGACACCTATTTGCAGGACCAGTATGCCAAATGTATTGCTTTGATTTCATGGAGCCACAGTACTGATTACTCATTTTCTACTCTGTTGTTGCCACTCATTCTGCACAGCCTTAGGGAAAGTGAAGATGATGAACAAATAAAATTCCAGAGAGTTCATTCAGTGGATAAGTTGTCTCTAAAATACCCCCAGATGCTAAGTGAGTGTGTGTTGGTTTGTTGCAGAACCATTGCTGTGGTGCCCAAGGTCCAGATGACTGGGACTTCAACATATACTTTAACTGCAGCAGCGAAAGCAAAAGTCGTGAGAAGTGTGGTGTTCCTTTTTCCTGTTGTATACCTGATCCTGCTGTAAGTTATTTCCTGGCTTTGTATTGCTCTGATACTGTTGCAGAGTTATGAAAGGATGTACTTCCTGAACAAAGTGTGATGGCTGGTGCTTTGAAAGGTCTTCTGAATGATCAAAAATTGCACAGACAACTCTCTTCATGTTTCTGTTCCATCCTTTTTAGACTCCAAATGTGGTGGCTTATTACACAGCTAGAAGTATACTGTCACCAGGAAATCAAGCTATTTTTGTATGGCTTGAGTCTACAAGTACTGGTGGCTGGTAAATTTTTGTTCCCAACATGTGTTGTTTCCTTGAATTCCTGGCTTCTGTTATCTGGTTTGTAAGGACCTGAAAGCACTAAGCAGTGTGTGTACCCCAGTTGGAATTAAGTAGAAGTAATTCCATTTGCTGATGGTTTATCAGCAACTAGTAAAATGCTCATGCACAAACTTAGCTTAAAGCATTTTGAATTTGTTCTCTGATTTTGGGAAGATTTAGGTACTTACTGTTTACTAAACTTCAGAAATCTGACTATTTCAGTGGAAACCGAAATGTGGAGGTAATACTTATTAGTAGGAACTGTTAGCTGTGTTAGTGGGAACAGTTACAGCTCAAAGTCAGTCCAGCAATCCTCGTGCGGAGCAGATAGCTATTGGTAAGTTATACTAAGGCTTTTCATTGTCTTAGAGGTCAGCCAAGAAAGACTTTCAAGGAAATATTCCATGTTCAGATTACCCAGTAATTATTTTCTACTTTAATTTGGAGCAGTGCTATTCCACTGCAACACTTTCTGTTGCTGGTGCTATATTTAAGGAGACATAAGTATGTTTAGGAGTAAATTCAATATTAACTATATTTAATGTTTCAGTATCACTCACAATGCGCTGTGTAAATTACACTATAGTTGTGTAATATGTTTTCATAAGTCTTATAAAGAGAAAATGAATGGCTTAAAGGGAGTATCTTTACATCTTTGGAGATAAATACTGTCATTGGGTTGTTTGGGTTGTGATTTGGAGGGTGTTCATGGTCTTCCTACTTGGGATCTGCAACTAAAGTATTTTGTCTTCAAGACTAGGTGTACCTTGGAGCTGGGTTACATGTGAGACTTGAAACTATAAACTGAGGGGCTCAAATAGCTTGTAGCTGTTATTTGTTCTAACTGACTGGGATAGCAAGTTGTATACCACTTGGAATGATGGAGAGTTGTAAGGCACATTTCTCCAGTGCAGCTGTAAATAAATCAGCCTGGTACCTTTATTGTTACCTCAGCATGTTATGTGAAGTAGCTAACATGCAACTGATCTTGGAAATGCAAATGCTGGCAGTACTGTTGCTAGCTTCATGTTAAAAAGTCCTTGTTAGTTGAAAGCCAAGTGATAGAAGAAGCTGAGCTCTTTAGCGGAGGATGTTTTCCTGCTCACACACACCTCTGCTTTGTTGTTACTCTTCTGTGTTCTGCTAGTGCTTTACTCATTTTTACTAAAAATGCTTCTTAAAATGATTGGCTCTGGCAGTCCTAATTTGTTTGTGAATCTAAAAAAACTTCATGTGAACAGAATTGAGTAGAACTCAATTAATTTGTTTTAAATCTCTCTTACTTTGCAGCAAAAAGTTGTGAATACACAGTGTGGCTATGATGTCAGAAAGCAGGTAAGGTGCTGGGAACTTGGTGTCTGTCATGTTCTGTGCCTGCATAGGCAAAACTATAAAAACAGTGGAAGAGCTGATTGATGTGCCATCTTAAAATTCTGGGAACAAATCGACTAAGCTACATTATACTACAAGTAGAGTGTGGTAGAGATTTTCCTTTGTTTAAAGTCAACTTGTACTTGGGAGGGTGGAGAAAACAAGTGATGGAATGGGTAAAAGGAAGAGACTTTCAAGAAGGGATAGGACTGGTATTTCGAAAGTGCATTCCAAGTATTAATTTTAACAGTGGAACTCTGAATTTTGTCATCTGTTAATTCTGAAGTATTCTAATAGTAACTTCCTGCAAATCCTGCTAACATCAATGTCTGACATTTTCCAGAGATTTAATCTGGGCATATGTATCTCTCTGGAGCTTGATTAAAAACATAGCTATATCATATATCATAT
>VZZY01021140.1:0-12012 GCA_013400335.1 Eurystomus gularis | reverse complement strand
AAAGGAGGCTCAGGGGAAACATTGCTCTTTACCACTGACTAAAATGAGGTTGTAGTGAGGTGGATGTCAGTCTCTTCTCCCAAGTCACAACTGATAGGACAAGAAGTTGCAACAGAGGAGGTTTAGGCTGGATATTTGGAAACATTTCTTCACCAGAAGGGTTGTCAAGCATTGGAACAGGCTGCCCATTGAAATGGTGGAGTCACCATCCCTGGAGATATTCGAAAGATGTGGTCTTTAGGGATGTGGTTTAGTGGTGTACTTGACAGTGTTGGATTAATGATTGGGCTCAATGCTCTTAAAGGTCTTTTCCAACATAAATGATTCTATGTTTTCAGTTATGAATAGTTTGTGTGCTTATTTTCATGTATTTATGCTTTTGATAGAAGCATAGAGAAGACATTACCAGTGCTGCGTATTTTTGCATAGCTAGACCACTTAAGGTCATATTTCACATTTTTATAGTAAGGGTTCAGTTTTCATATTGGAGAAGGAAGTAAATAGGTTGTGGTAAGAAGTGTTTGGTTAATCTGGAGTTCTGAAATAATTTAATTTTTTTTTCAACCTTTGTTGTCCAAAAAATGGATTCGTCACCTGGTGTGCAATAAATCCACTCCTCACACACGCAGGAGAGATGTTACTTATTTCAGAGTTGCACAGGCTTTGGTGCTTGGTGGTTTCCCACGAATTGAGCACACCAAACGAAACTCTCTGTGCTGTATTTATACACAAAACTCACAAAGTTAGTAATTTCCAAGCTCACTCTCTCTATGATGATCGGTTAGTAATTTACATACAATTATAACCTTATTGACTCCATACTTCAACTACTATGTGTGCTCAGGGAAAGGGTCTTCACCTGGGCAAGGTTGACCTGGGGGCGTGATTTTTAGTATTACAAGGAAGCTAGCTCACTTAAGGATAGCACTAACTGTTGTTTAGCTGACAGTATAAAACTGCTTTAAAAATATATATAATCTCTAAGTCCTTATGGTTTGTATGCTTTCCAGGATGTTTCTTCTTCAAGGATAGCCAATTTCTGATTAAAAGTTCCCAAACTAATTATTTTCACAGCTTCAAGGATAGTCACCTTGTTATAGGTACTAATAGTTATCAGAAGGCCTAAGCAGTGTTTCACACATCCTTCAGCTCCTTCTTTGTTTGGCTGCTTGTTCACCTGGCCAGATAACACCATTGGCTACATGGAAGAACAGCTAAGCAACAAAAATATAGATTCCAGCTTATAATACCAGTAGTTACCGTTCCTTAAATTGTCGTCTGTCCAAAATGCTTGAGGCAAAGCTGAAGATCTTTCCTTCCTCCTAGATTAGTGCCTGGTAGGCAGGGACCAAATGCTGAAAGGTGCTGAGGGCTGCCAGCTCTGTTGCAAGCTCGGGTTTCTCAGTCTTTGTTCAGCTCAGGTCCAAGTATCAGAAGGCTCTGCAAAGGGATCTGGACAGGCTGGCTGGATGGGCAGTGGCCAGTTGTACAAGGTTTAACAAGGCCAAGTGCCTGGTCCTGCACTTTGGTCACAACAACCCCCAGCAATGCTACAGGCTTGGGGAAGAGTGGCTGGAGAGCTGCCTGGCAGAAAAGGATCTGGGGGTGGTGGTGGACAGCCGGCTGAACATGAGCCAGCAGTGCGTCCAGGTGGCTAAGAAGGCCAACGGCATCCTGGCCTGTATCAGAAACGGTGTGACCAGCAGGAGGAGGGAGGTGATTGTGCCCCTGTACTTGGCACTCGTGAGACTGTACCTTGAGTACTGTGTCCAGTGTTGGGCACCACAGTATAAGAAGGACATTGAGATGATGGAGCAGGTGCAGAGAAGGGCAATGAAGCTGATGAGGGNCAGAGAGGTGGTGGAGTCATCATCGCTGGAGGTGTTCAAAAAACGGGTAGATGTGGCAGTTCAAGACATGGTCTAGGGGACAGGGAGATGTTCGAAGAAGGTTGGACTAGATGATCCCAGAGTTCTTTTCCAACCTGAATGATTCTATGATTCTACTGTAGCAAAATTTCATAGCCACTTAAAAGCTGTTTTTTCTTAAGTGAAATGGAATATATCGTGTCCTCTGTTTGGAAGTATAAATTCAGTCTTTTTCTGTCTATTTTAAAACCATTTCACAGTTTTCACTGTGATCTAATTTAAAACAAATTATTAGAACTGTTTTCGGATGATTTGCCACCTTTTAAGCCATCTCTGTTTATATTAAATTAAGTTTAATCTTTGCTTCATCTACTATCTTATCTGGTTAGCTTGAGTACCTCATGCTTAGGTAATTCATCTTACAGTTTCAGCTATGAAATAAAATATTGCAGAATGGCTAGGAGGAGAGAAAGAGAGGGAAGAAGAAATGGATTGCCTTAGTTGTTGTTCCAGGCTTCACTCATCTCTGTGTGTGACACTTTGCTGCAGATGATTGGAAATGTGTGGCATGTGCTGCTGACATTAAGGTGAAAACCTATCCACAAAGTTTATTGGATTCTAAATTTTGCTTGTGATTTAAAAAAGATGAGATAAAGGGCACTGAACTAAACTGACTTTTAAAGCAAGTCTGTAGTTTTGGTTTTTGTGTTGTGTGGTTTTGTTGTTTTGTTTTTTGTGGGTTTTTTTTTATTATTATTACAAAACAAAACTTTTGAGTTAAATAGTATGCTTTGTGCTTTACCTTGTCATGGTGTCATCCACAATGTATTTGTGTTTTCACAGAGGAATTTTTTTTTTTTTTAAAAAAAAACCTCACTAAACAATTGGCGTGTATTTATACTTTGCCACCCCCATTCAGCTTGTTTTAATAACTTCAAAAGGTTGCTAAACTGGGTCTTGAGTGAGATAAGGAAAAGTGTACAAGAGATGCTGTATGTTTGTCAGTGTTCCTCTCTCTATCCTCACTGCACTAAGAAAAGTGTTTTTAGGGGGTTGCATCATTGGATCCCCAAAACCTCTTCTCAGTGGGTGCATGCAGGAATTAGCTGTGCTCACTGCCTGTGTGTAATGGGCCCCAGAGAACACCATGGCAGCCAGCAGTGTATTTTTTTTGATCAAAGAATCTTTAAAGTCAGGGCTACTTAGGCCATTTGACTATGTGAATTCAAGTTTGAGTTGTCTGTTTTGGGCAGTGTTTGTGGGTTGGTTTTGGGGTTTGGGGTTTTTAGGGGTTTTGGTTTTGTTGTTTTGTTTTTTTTTTAACACTTCAACTTTTCATCCAGTTACTATAGTTCTCTCACCATCTCCAGGGTGGAAATGCAGGTTTTTCCGAGAGAGGCTCAGTTTTGAATGAACTTTAATCTTCAAAGCTTTTGCTCGGTTAAAGTTTTGTCTGCTTCTGATGCAAAATTGACAGCCTTTACGCTTTCCAGTAGGAGAAGTTCCCTCAAAAGAGTCCTGTCTGGGATGGGAACGACGAGCACATGTGTTTTTACCTTCTAGTCATGCTTCAAGGCTTATCTAGTAGTGCAGGCTCTTTCTGCGAAAGGAAGCTGGACTTGTGCCGTTAGCCAAGTGTTATTTAGTGCATGTGCTTAGAGAGTGTTTTGAGAAATGTTTTATAAGTTGACAGTAAATAAGGAGAAATCAAGCCAGCTTTAGCAATTTTTGGATGTAGCTGTCTTATAGGGGAAGCAAGCCAAGGGACACTGTGAAGGACACGAACACATGAATGCTGTTGCTTCTAGTGTGCAAGAAGCAGGGATCCCTTTAGAAGTCACAGTATGGAATACGGAGAACCCCAGGATTTTTAAGATCAGTTTCAATGAACTGGCTCTTCTGGCTGGAAAACAGTGTGAGTATGAACTGATAAAACCAGACACTGACTTGTGTGAGAGCTCGGGATGATGTGGTGGTGGTACTGCAGAGAAATTGTTTGCTTTTGTGCCATTATTTATTTCACCCTGCCACATCCTCCTGTACTGCAGGGGTCAGAGCAAGTCACTGAAAGGTTGGCTGATCTGGTCCACCTTATGATTTCAATTCTTGGCTGTTTCTTAATGTACTTTCTACACGACTAAATTCTTACAGTTTCCTTTTAGGCTGCATCCTTTGCAAAAACAGAAATAATCTCTGCTATTGGAAAGTGACTTGAGTTTTGTAGGAGAGTCCTGTCAGTACACAGACAAGTAAACATCATGAGGGTTAAACTGAACCAGGGTTACATGGTGTGGGAGATCTAAGGCCAGGATGAGAAGTGCTGTGTTGAAAGAGGTGCAGTTTGTTTAGTGCCCTGGTTCTGGCATCTTCTCTGGCCTGTATCAGGGAAAGGGCTTAGGGATGGGGTGAGCATAAAGGGATATTCCCCTACCCCCATGCCACATTTACTCTTCTAGCCTGTGAATTTCTTGAGCCAGAAGGTTTGCATCTGAATTAGTATGTTGTATAACCCTTGATGGACTGCTTTTCCAGTGACTTTCAAGGGACAGCTGTGTCTGTTAGGCAATAAGTGAAGGTGGATTAGGGACTTCCCCTATTCCTCTTGACTGATGGAGAGTACAAGGTTAGAACTGCCATGGGGAAAGGACACAAGAGAGTTTGTGACACTGGTTAGCGATCGAAGAACGTGACTGGGACTGGGAAGAGGACTGAGATAAGTTTGAGTGCCTGCTTCTGGGATTAGGTGGATTTTTGACACTGAATAGGTACTGGATAGAACAACAGAACTTGCGCTGGGAGCAGCGGGTGCAGCCTGAACACCTTGCCAATGGAGCATGTATGTTCATCTTGTTTGTGGTCTCCTGGGGCCTGTGAATCTCACCTACCACTGCAGAGATGTAGGGGCATGGCTGAAGGACATCCTCTTCATTCTCCCAATGCTCAGTAGTTTCTTGCTATTTACAATCCATATAAATCAACATTTCTGTGCTCTGGAGGAAACATATATCTCTCTGAATCCCATGCATTGTGCCACCTACCCTGGAGGAACTAGTATTTGTGGTGGCCTCTTTCCAGGCAAGCCTGCTTTTCAAGTAAGTCTTCAGGCAATAATAAACCACAAGTGTAATTTTCAGAACTGGATTTTATCTTTCTTTGGCATTGCTTTCCCAGATGTGCCAAGAGAGATAACATTTCTTAATCTTTAAACCACCTTTCTAGGCTGTGAATTAGCTTGAATTTTGTCAGAGAGAGAGGAGGTGCTGGGGTTTTTTGTCATGGTAATGTTTTAATAATAGGTGTTTTCATATTTTGAATGGTATTAGAAGTGCCAATAAACAATGCCTTGAAAGCAATTTTCTAAGTCAAGTGAGAGATAATGCCTTTTCTTTTCAGAATTGCTACTGTCTACAAGAACATGCTGTTCCTGGAACACAGAAGCCAAGAACCTAAACACCTTCCCTTTTACATCGCACTTCCCTTCAGGTGTCATTTCAACTGTCTTAAGTGTGGGATACAGGCCAGAAATACTTTGTTAGAGAATATACAAAGCCACTAGAAGTATGGAGAGTTACTCTTCTAGCATGGAAATCACCTTTAAAAGTGGAGATAGGCTGGCAATCATGTCTCTCTGTTTTAGATTATAATTTCTAAGCACTGTATTAATCTATGAGACAAAGTGATGTGTGTTCAAAACTTCCACTAGTTTATGGAAAAAACAGGAAAGATCCAGGGGAGAAGGAGGGAAACATTATGCTTTAAGTAAGCTTTTTTGCATGAGTTCAACCCAGTTCACAATTGAGTTTGGGTGGGTTTTTGTTTGGTTTGGCTCTGGAGAGTTTGTTGGATACTAGAATTCACTGACTACTGTGAGAATTTTTTAACATCAGTCTGACTGGCCAGGTTTTTGACTGCCTGCAGATCTGTATGAAATGTCACTAAATCAGAAGAGTAACTCTGTATTTTTACTTTGTGTGCTATGCAGTGTGGGCTCAGTCTGTCTTGGTTAGCTCTTGATGAATAAATTGCTCTGAGCATCTGAAGAAAGCAATGCTGATTAGATGATGGGCTTGAATATGGCCCTCTAAAATACCTAGTGCAACTCATTTGTTAGAAAGATGAGTACCAGCTTATATTGCTTCCAGTCTTTAAGTGAACCGTTATTAAATAGCTACATGAAAGAAAAAATAATCTGTCTTCAAAATGAAAAAATCACAAGCTTTACAATTCAGTCTTATCCAGAAATTCCATTGTCTTTGATTATAACCTAAATATAAACCAGGGGACAACTAGAGAAAAGCAGGATTTGAGATTTTGCTTATTGCATTTCAAAGTCAACTGATAGACACTGATGACTAATAGTGCTAGATCAGGCCTTTAGTTTGTTATTGTAGTGAGTTAAGGAACATGCAGAAATGGAGGGAATATCATATAATCTAACATTTTTTGAGACAATGTGCTACTGAAATACCACTAAGTAACATTGTTTTGATTTGGCCTGCGTTATAATGATACTGGAGCCTTCACCAGAAAATTAAGAAAATATATGAGGCTTTCAAATGTATTAACACATATTTATGACAGTATGTTTTAATATTTAAGAAGCAGTATTTCAAAAACAAGCTAGCTTATTTTCAAGGTCTTAATCTTATCTTATCAGTCTTACCTTCTAATCAATCTTATCTTGTTAATAGAACTGGAGTCTGGAGAACTCTTGGGACAAGTGAAGATTATAATTTCTGTTTTTTGTCTCCCACTTCAAAGGTAGTGATCTGTTCCTGGAATTGAAACACACAGATAAACAGCAAATATTCTTTAAGAAAGGCTTTGAAATGTCCATGGTGTATTCAAGGTCATGTATGGTAGTTTCATGACAGCAGTATTGTTCTGTTTTCTGAAGCCCTGGAACACCAAGACTCTTTATATCTCTTTTGAACAGCTTCTTACAAAAGACCTATCTTCTTGCTTTGGTCTCTGATCTTGGCTGGATTTTTATGCCGTATTACTAACTATGGGATAATTTGAAAACAAGTATTTTAAATAATACTGAAGTGCAAGGGGAGAACAGAAGAGCAGCTGTCAGAACCACTGTGTGGATTTGTGTATTGCATTAAAGGTAAGAGTTTGTGGAGTTTTTGAAGCATGGACTGGTTGCTGAGAAGAGTAGTAGAGCTGGAGATCCTTTAGACGTCAAAGTGCAAGTGACTAGACTGGGTGATTTTTGGTATTAGACCAGCGGAAGTGGTGCAGCAGACACGTCTTTGTATCAATGTGATGATTAGTGGTATCACTGATCTAGGACCGTGCTTCTGACTGCTGGCTTTTGCTGATGCTTCCAGAGGGAAGTGAGATTGGATTCAGTAAAGCAGACTCAGAGCCAAAGACATGTACTTAAAGCTTGTCTAAAAGAAATGGTTAAAGAATGGAAAGTGTGTGCATCATTTAACCATCTCCATGGCCTCTGTACTAAACACAGATTGTGGAGGACTCATATTCTGTATCATGACAGGATGTTTTCCATGTTTCACGGACCAGAAAACTAAATGGCTTACATGAAATGTGGGAGGCTGAGGTGGGAGTTGGGAATGAACCCGGGTTTTATAGTTCTTAATTTAGTGAATTAGCCTTTGAACCATGCTTTTTCCTAAACAGTAGTGTAATTCAGAATTGCTGTGTTCTGCTCTGAGAGTTATCCTGATTTTGGCCAGGATAGAGAGAATTTTCTTCCTGGCACAGTGCTGTGTTCTGGATTTAGTATGAGAATAATGATAACATACTGATGTTCTAGTTGTTGCTAAGTAGTGCTTATCCTAAGTTGAGGACTGTTCAGGTTTCCATGCTCTGCCAGCAAGGTGGTGCACAAGAAGCTGAATGAGAGTATGGCCAGGATAGCTGACCTGAATAGCAGAAGGGGTATTCCATACCATAGGATGTCACACTCAGTGTATAAACTGGAGGGAGCTGGCTGGAAGGAGCTGATTGCTGCTTGGGAACTGACTGGTCAGCAGGTGGTCAGCAACTGTATTGTACATCTCTTCCCTTTTCTTGGGTTTATTTCTCTCTTTTTTTTAATCTCCCTTTTAATTACTGTTATTATTATACTATTTGATTTCAGTGATTAAACTGTTCTTATTCAACCCATGAGTTTTACTTTTTGTTTCTTCAGTTCCCCTCCCCGTCCCATCATGAGTGAGAGAGGGCTGGGAGAAGTGAGTGAGGGGCTACATGGTGCTTAATTGCTGGCTGGGGTTAAACCATGACAACAGTGAATTACAGTGTTGTGATTAGAGGACTAAGAGGGTATCCAAAGCTTCTCATAAGACCTGATGTTTTTGTGTCCTGTATTTAAGACTTGTGTAATTTGCACTTTGTCATACTACCGAGGAAAGGAAACATTTTCCACAGGAAAACAACACAAGTTCATAGTCATCAGAGGGTGTGAAGGCATATAGAGCACTAGATTGCATTGCCCACCTCTGAAGTGGTCTCTGAAGAGAAGGACCAGTCAGAGGAGAGACTAGATCATAAGTGATTGTGGTAGATCCCCATGGGTTAGAGGGTGAGTGGATTTTGGCCTCATTTGAAAAGGAAAGAAGTGTTACAGCTGCTTTAGCTAAATGGGAGGTTTGCAGGGTCTGCAGAGGAAGAGCTGGCCGGTTAGCAACAAATTCTAAGTTGTGTTAAGGGTTGCATGTGCCGTCCATTGGACTTAACATGCAAACGCTACCTTGCCATTTCACTGGGTGTTTCCTGGTGCTGTCCAGCAGTACTTCTTTCCCCTTCAGCAGGTGAACCATAGCCATCTGGCTTTATCTGTGCCTTCACTCACCTGTGCAAAGAATGGGAGTGTGGATTTGTTTCCTGAAGCGAAGATTATTGATGAGGTTGCATGTCATCATAGACTTTAATGCTAGTGAAGAGTGGGACAAAGTGGGAACACTCGGAAGCCTCCTTAGCACTATCTGAAAGTTTGAAGGCACATTTAATCCGCTTGCCTGAAGTCATGCAAGAGAGAGAATATAGTAAGTTAAAAGGGGAATAAATACACTGAAGGCTGGAGGGAAAAGGACTTAGTTTACTACCCTGAATCCACACCTGCAGATTAGGGGGTGAGCACTGCCAGATTTAGCTCCATCTCTTTGCAAAGCATTGCTTTAGAAAGCATCTAGAGCACAGCCCAGGAGTGGTTTCCTGACTGCTTCCACTTCTAAGACTTGAGCAAAAATAAAGGAAAATAAGTTAAATTTAGAGTAACAAAACCACATTTTACTGCTAAATAGATGGGTATACCCAGGGACTTCACCAGCTGCTAAGTTCATTTGTGGGCTCTGAAAAGACTGCTTTACTTCTGTTGTTCTTAGGTACATTCCAAAAATATGTGTTGCTGTAGTAGCCCTATCTGTTAAATTTTGTCCTCAGGAGTTCCATTTGGAAATAACTGTCTGTATACCATTGCAGTGGCTTGGATTTTGACAGGTGAGGCAACTTGGAAGAAGTCACCACTCCAGACTTCAGCCACATGCTGAGAAACATGGTGCATGGAAACGGCAGTCTAGTGTGGCCACGAATGAGGTATGGTATTTATTGTTACTGGAAATACAGACAGAAATGGAAGCTGGAAGTGAAGTGACAAAGCCCGCTGAGATAGTATGTCCGTGTGAGGAGTAGTGAAGCACCCGGGTACAACTCTGGAAATTGGGCTGAGATCAGTAAGAAGTGACAACCACAGGGAAATGTATTGATGGTGGATTAACTTACTAGATGATTCAGAGAAAAGATATGAGGTATGATCCCTCTGAGCTCCTTTAAACATGGATTGCAAAGAGTGCCTTGTTGTAAAGCAGAAAGTTATCACATTATCAGATGGGTGCCCTACTTAACCTGAGAAACCCTCTCTTCCCATTCTTTACTCATCTTTGGGAAACCTAAGTTGAAATGTGATATTTTTCAACCAGCCTTAATTGTAGTCATGAATGATAAATCACAACAGTTCATGTGTAAAAACTTGAAGGCTCCTGGGGAATCAAGCTTATGCAGTCTTCTTGAAGCTGCAGCTTGCCAAATCTTCACGATCACCTGTAGCTGTCTTCAGATCTCTCTTGGGGAAGTTACACTGCCTGTGGATAATATCAGATGGGTTCCACTGAGCACCAGTCATCAGCTGTGCCAGAGGCTTTCTGCTGCAGGTTGGCAGCCTGTCAGTAATGGTTTATTTGTGAGGGAACCTTCCATGGAACACTTCTAGAAACTTCTTAAGAGATAAAAAAATATTCATCCATGTTTCATTGATTTCCCTTAAGTTGAGATCACCTTCTGACAGTAAGTATTTAGGAGAAGTAGTTTAGCGAGTAGCAATTAAGATGTTTTTATAGTTCATAAGGGACAAGTTTGGCAGGGTACTGTGAATTCAGGGAGTTTGCTACTAGTGCAGACTGTGGGTGAGTTACTGGAACTCTTACTCTATAAAAATTGATGCTGCTAATGCCTTGGTAAGGGTGGTTTTGCCATGCTGTATAACAAGCCTGGGCAAAAAACAGAAGAGTGCATTTTCTTAGATAACTTGACCTGCTCTCTTCGGGGGCATCTTACACTCTGTCAGAATTCAGTGCTCCTTTTTAATGAAGTTTTGTGCTCAGTAGCTCCATCTATTAAAGAGCCAAGACCTGTGACTTTGGAGCCTCTCTCTATATGGCTCTGTGTGGCAGAGCCTAGCCAATTGAATTACAGCCTGATACTTATACAGAAATCAATCGTCATCAAGAAACAAATTTTGAATTATGTTCCTCTTACCAGTGAGGTTTTTCACATGAGCAAGCCCACTAGTAGGACTGCTTACACATTAAGAAACTTCTTACAAAGTGGAGGATGACAACCACAGTTGAGCCTTAATTAGTCACGGCTGTAATTCAGGTGAGAATTAAATTTGTACCTTAATGCCTTGCTGGAATCAAAACACATTCTGTCTTAGAAGAAAATCTAAAGCAAAGAATATGTGAGGAAATATATTAACAATTATTGCAATATTACTTTCCAAAGTACAGTAATACTTTGAGATTAGCTGTCCCTGGGCCATGAGGACACCCCTGACAAACCAGCCAGGGCAGTTCCCTGACAAACGTGCTGCCTACAGCTCACTTCCCATTGGCCTTGAGCTAGGCTGGCTGGACCTTTTCTTTTGGCTACTGCCTGTACTGTCCTTACTTCTCTGTCAGCATTTCAGCCCTAACCACAGAGAAAAATCTCTGCAACATCCAGGCAGAGAGAAAACTTGGCCTCTCCATCTGTGGTTCTGGGCTACTACTTGTGTCCTGTGTTGGAAAAATAATTCTGCAAGTTGAAGGCAAACCAGAGGTTTGGTGATGTGGAAAAATGACTAGTGTCTCCCTTTCTGAAGTTTATCTTGTAAAAATACATACTTAAAAATGATTCCTTAGTTTTAATTTACAGTTAACTTTCATTTATATTTACAAATATTTTAGTGTGTGTTGCAATGCTGTGATGCCTGGCAGGGAGCCCACATGATATCAAATTACCCTTTTCTTTAGAGGGTGATGCTAATTTAGGTTAGGGAGATGTTTGACAAAGGTTGGACTAGATGGTCCTAGAGGTCTTTTCCAACCTAAATGATTCTATGATTCTAATTTTCTGAGCTGTCCATGTATCTGCAAAGGAAAGGATAATTGCCATAGTATTTGTTACTCTGTTCATACTACTTGAATAGCCCTTCCATTCCTAATATGGTCCTCTTTTTACCCTGGCAAAGACATTATGCCTTTCAAAGAGTATTTGAGGTTCAGGTATGTGGCAGTGTCATTCTGTACTGTGGAGGCCGTCTAGGGCACAGTGATCATGAGATGATTGAGTTGTTGATCCTTGGAAAAACAAGGAGAGGGGTTAGTAAAACTTCCACCTTAGACTTCTGGAGTGCAAGCTTTGACCTGTTCAGAAGACTGATTGACAAAGTCTCTTGGGAGGCTGCCCTGAAGGATACAGGAGTCCAGGAAGGCTAGACATACTTCAACAGAGAAGTCTTGAGGCACAGGAGCAGACTCTCTCGGTGTGCTGAAAAACAAGTAGGAGGGGAAGGAGACCGGCGTGGCCAAATGATGACCTTTGGCTGGACATCAAGAACAAAAGGAGAGTCTAT
>VZZY01021139.1:0-11511 GCA_013400335.1 Eurystomus gularis | reverse complement strand
GTAAGAAAAAAAAAAGAAAAATCGAAACGGTTGTTTCTAAACTTATTTTTCATATTCACTCCAACAAATTTTTAATTTTTGCTAGATATTGGTACTATGTAAAGTTTACATAGCAAAATACAGCAGCAAAATACAAGGAGTCTAATGAACAGTTAAAAAGAAAAGATTTCTCACCCTAAGAATACAGTTTAAATTGTCCATTCACGCATAGAATAAGTAGAGGAGGACAATAATGGAAAATAACAATAGTAGCAAGGCTAAACAGGATTGTGTAAAATCTTAGTATTCTCAGAGATTATTTAGACTTTCACCTGTCTAGTTTGATGACATTTGCTAAAGAACAGGGCAAGAAAAGCCTTAGAAAAGATGCAACTTTAAGAAAAAGTTTTTTAAAAAATCAGACCCCAAAGAATACTCATGTATGTTGTGAGACACTTGAAGAATTTCTTATTTTGGTATAAATGGAAAACTGGAGCACAAAGAGACAACAGAAAGGTTAATGCTCAAAAGCAAAGACTCTTTGTCAAAGCTATGAAGGTGTTGTGATTGTTTTTTGGCCAGAGTGTTAGGAAAAAGAAAATAGAAGACACGTGACCACCACACAAGATTTTTATAGGTATGCATGGAAAATAAAAGACCATATTCTTACTCTTTTCAGTCCAAATTTATGTGTTTGGCAATGAGAAATACTTACACCTTAAAGGAGGAAGAAAAAAAAAAAGTGTGATGAACCATCACTGAGCACACAGATATTGTGGCCAACAGCTGGAAGTAAGCCAAGCCCCAAACCTTCAAGCCCCAAAAGTAATTAGCAACCTTGTACTTGCCCTGCCAGCAGAGCCCATAGAGGGAGACATTAAGTAAACCTGCTGATGGAGCAAGTATGGTCTTTATGGCTGTAGATGTTCCAGTTTTTAAGACTGAAATTTGATTAAACAGTCTGCCTTAGTTTGCAAATGTTTCTTATACTTATTATAATAAATGTTTATTAGTATGATTTGTACAGTTAAAACAGTGACCTACCATGAAGATGCACAATTGAACTGAAGAAAAGTCAACTATAAAAGAAATGGGTTTTAAGACCATAAATATGCAAGTTAAATTCCAAGCAGAATATCTGAAGCTCTTGAAAAAAAAAAACAAACAGAAATGAATGGAGGCAGATGTGTGGTGGATGGAAGAAGAATTAACATAAAATGAATATAAAAGCATGTAATTTAATAATAAGGACTCAACTACAGCATGGAAGGAGCTGCAGGCATTTGGTATTGTCTTCAATCCAATTAAACAAAATTGTTCCGAAGAGACTGCAGACTACCAATCCGAAGTCATTCAGACAAAACTACTTAAAAATTCTGAATTCTTACTATTTCTAAACTCATTGATCACAAAGTAAAAATAAATAAATAAGATTCCCTCCAACCTAAAGAGGTGTAACAACCCCTACTCCAAGAACTAACTTTTTCCTGACTACCTTGGAAAATAGTGATACTGGCTAGCTTTGCAGACCAGCTGGTGACAAAAGGAGTCACAGCCTAATTAGTGGAGCCCCTTCAAATCTGCACATCTGGTTAGCACTGATTTTCACCAGGGTTAAGGCTTGAAAAAGTCTCAGTGCTCAGCTTTAAGCAAACTTGGCAGTATAATTTCCTGCATTTTTGAGAAGGGAACAAAAAAGCCCATCTGATCCTTTACTGGCCATTTGAGGATAAACCAGTGAGTAGCTCCACTAACCCAGTGATGCATCTGTTTGCTGACATGACAGGGAACAGGACTCAGTGACTGAAGCATCCAGTTGTTCCTAGGCCCTGCGTACCTATCGCAGACATCGTATCACATACTCCCCTTACTGTAAAATGGGATGTATCCTTAGAGGAGCATAGTCTTTCGCATCTACAATTCTCATTGTAAGGCTGTTTCAGAATGTTACTGCTGACAAACTCATGTAATTTTTTACCCGCTCCTAATGTACATTTATTATTGGCCTGCTTTTTTACAATTTACTTCTCTGTTAATAGGCATAATTGTTGCTGGATTAACATATTCAGCCTTTCCCCTGTTTATTCAACTATGTTACAGATACTTTCCCAAACATTTGTTTTTTAAGTGGAAGTAGCCATTCTCCTCTATCCTGTATTTTAAAAACACTCTCTAACCGTCACAGATTGTCAAGCCTCCTTTTCCTGAATGATGTCCAGGTTTGGCAATGTCACCTGCTATTCCATTTCATAAAAGTAAAACAAAAAACCAAACACACAAACAACAACAAAACCAAACCAAAACCACAAGAAAAAAACCCAAACCAAACCATCCACCACCAAGTATCCTAACTGTTCTTCCTTAGAGGTTACAATTCTGCATTTTTTTTCTTATTATTAGCTGATGGGATTTAATCCTGGTATCTCTTCTGTTAACATAGTGGAGAAAAATTGTTTTCAGGTGAAAATCAATAAGCAGCATCAAATATCATCAGAGGGAAAAAAACCTCACTCTCTATTAACTATAAATACATCTTTATCCTGAGAAAGCAGAGGCAAGAGTTTTGCCCCTCCCATCATGACCCTCTCTCTCTTTTAATTTTATACTGTTTATAAAGAAAAATGATGTGTGTGTTGATTAAAAGAATCTTCAGATGTTTAAGGAAGAAAAATGAAATTTTTACCTGAAAAAGTTCAGTATAAGATTACTTATACTAATCTCAGGTTTTTTGCACTCTGGGACATTCTGATCTCTCACTTAATTGCTCCTGACTCATCACAAGAAAAACAGACACAGCAAAAATCATTAGCTTCTCTTTTATATGGTATTCTCTCTATTCTATCATTTCTGTGTTGATTTAAAAAGATGTCATGAAGATACGCCACTCAGCAGGAGATTTACCTCCACATTTAAGCATGTGTGAAACATGAGTGGGTTTGGAGAGTAAAGGCCACTGAGAACTTAAAATAGAACCAAAAAAATTAAACATTATTTTAAAAGACTGTGGGTGCTAAAAAACATGTGCTGTTTCAGTTCTAAAGCTAGTTCTATCCTCTTATCCAGTGCTGGAAAACTAAGATAATTGATCTCAGACACAGAGAAATTAGGGCATAATGTTTAAAGTTCATCACACACACCTGCGGAGTGCTGCAGAAATGTAAGGGGTTTTTCACACATTTCCTCTAACAGCGTATCTCACATCTGGTATAGTTACAGATATTACAGAAGCAAGACAGAAGAAAGAGTACTTGCCAAATGTACACAAAGGCTAAAGATGTTTCAACAGTTTGTAAAGCTCTGAGATAATCAGACTGCAACAGGGCCCTGACAGCAATCTGCAGTGATCTTTGTGAAATTGTAAAAGAAGAGACAATTATGTGTCCAGTCTCTCTGAGGAAGCAGATTAGCATAGCTTAGATTTCAGCAAGTTAATTCAGTACTTCCAATCTAGAAATTGCTAAGGTGATTCCGGATTCTCTCTCGTTTTCCCAAAATAGCAGTAGGAGATGCCACGACAGGCATAGTGTATGGAAAAGGACAACTAAAGAGGCAGGCAGCAGCACACTCCAGAACTCAAAATACCCAAGCATACATGTGACATTCTGAAATTACATGTTTACTCTCAGCTGTATTTGCTCACTACTTTTTTTTCAGAAAAGTCACCCATCAGCTATTCCATATAAATAGTCCATTCTGGGCAGAAAATTGTCCTTTCTGGGCAAACCTACTGCCAAAAGTGCATAAAGACTGCCTTCATTTCATGGCATCACAGTTCATATAATCATAGAATCATTCAGGTTGGAAAAGACCTCTAGGATCATCAAGTCCAACCTTAGTCCAACATCTCCCTGACCCCTACACCATGTCTCGAAGCGCCACATCGACTCGTTTTTTGAACACTTCCACCACTTCCCTGAGCAGCCTGTTCCAGTTCCTAACCACTCTTTCAGTAGAGAACTTCCTGATACCTAGTCTAAACCTCCCTGAAGCCATTACCTCTTGTCCTGTCATTAGTTACTTGGGAGGAGAGACCAACACCTAGCCCCACTACAACCTCCTTTTAGGTAGTTGTAGAGAGCAAGGAGGTCTCCTCTCAGCCTCCTCTTCTCCAAGTTAAACAATCCCAGTTTCCTCAGGCGCTTCTCATACGACATATTCTCCAGACCTCTCACCACCTTTGTTGCCCTTCTCTGCATCTGCTGCAGCACCTCAATGTCCTTATACTGTGGCACCCAAAACTGGACACAGTACTCAAGGTGCAGTCTCACACTGCTCTCCCCATTTCTGATACAGGCCAGGATGCTGTTGGCCTTCTTGGCCACCTGGGCACACTGCTGGCTCATGTTCAGCTGGCTGTCCACCAGCATCCCCAGGTTCTTTTCCACCAGGCAGCTTTCCGGCCACACTTCCCTAGCCTGTAGTGTTGCCACTACAGTTCTTTAGTAGCAGGTATAAGCTGTATGTATCAGTTAGTTTTCACTAACAGAGTCTGAAATCTACAGCCTGAACCTTTGATGATGCTATTTTTCTTTAAGTTCTGGGAGCGTGCTTTTCTTTTTCAAGATACCAGCCTGTAACAAATCAATATTTAACACAGCCATTTCTTGTTCAGAGCCAACAATATGCATATTCACAGTACTGCTACCTCCATTAAAATGACACTGGCATATCTCCTGCAAGATAGGGGAAGAGGGCTGGCAGCAGAAACAGCAGATTGAGTCCTACTGAATTCAGGTGTGGCACAAAGGTCAAGTTTCAGTTTTATTTCACCATATACACTTGATACTTTACTGGAAGACAGATTAGAATATGATACATACAATATAATCTCAAAGAAAGGAACCAGAGACAATAGATTCAGAAATGAAATCTGAACCAGCAAGTAGTTAAACCTACCGTCTTATTTACACCTACAAGTCATCCTCCTGCAAACTGATGGAAATAAGCCCCACTCCTAAGCCTAACAAAAAAAAAAAAAAAAAAAAGCCTAAAAAAAACCCCCAAAAAACATCTCTAACACCTGCTTTCTGCAGCTTCCTTCCTAGGGAAGCCTTCTTTCCTGCTTTGAAAAGGCCCCCCTGTAAAAAGTATGTCTGTACCAACTCAGAAGTATTCCTTAATAAATGAACCAACAAGAGCAGCACATGGAGGGAGTCAGTAAAGAGGCTGCCTAATATTTGTTCTAACCTTGCAAGTAAATGGGGATCACCTGTCAGGATGAGTGAATCACAGACCTGGTCTAAACATCATGAAGTCCTCTGCTACGACTATGCACATGCCAGAACCCCCTGTAAAGCAGTTTACAATTGGCAGTAAATGGCTCTCCAGAACTGTGACAAGGCACAGTGTGCTGGGTAAATGTGCTTTGCTTCAGTGAAACCTGCTTGTTAAATAGTTTAGAATTGTTTCTGTCTTTCTATAAAAGATTCCTAAGTATTTATAACCAGATCCTTGAACCAACTGAGGCACACGCTCCAAGAGTGTTTTTTAAACTAAAGATAAAAACCTGCTGCTGCTAGAGCTGATTGAGCACAACCACTGTAAGAGTTACAACCCTTCTTATAACATATGTCACAATACATATCAGAGCATAATTTGCCACTTAAAAAACATTTTATGGCTACTATTTTACCCCCTCAGGATAAAGCCTTCTGATACAATATTTTCCTATCATAAACTTAGTATACATATATGTACCACAATGAATTTCTTTCTAAATGTGTGCCTAATATGATTACGGCACCTTCTGCATATTTTAGGCTAAAGTATCAAATAATAAGTCAGTCTACACTGCTGATAGTGACATTGGGGAGAAAAGCAGGTTAATAGACTGTATTAAAACAATTAAAAGTCCAAACATAAATTAACTGTCTGTAATGTCAGAGTAAACGTGTGACCTACCATCAGATGACTGGTGAGCAGACTGCCACTTGAAATCAGTAGATAAATATATACAAAAATATTGATGCAGAGCACCATATGCTCTCCCTCAAGAAAGTAATATCAGTTTTTTCTGAGAGAGAAACAGGAGTGGCAGAATAGGTCATCTCACATGTCGTCCTGATGGTACAACACTGTGCAATAGTTTTTCATTTATGTGAAAGCTCAAATAAGCTCAAATCCATACTACATGAAATGTATCAAAATAAAGAAATTGAGCAGCCAGTTAACCACCTTTTTAATATATACACGTAATAACATATTTTTGAGGGTTACTGTATTCTGCAAGAATATGTAAATACATTTGAAGTGCTATCTATGTACTGCTTATGGCAGAAAATTTACAACATGAAGTGGGTGTTCCACTCACTACTGAGTCAGTACAGATGACACAGAGACACTGTGTTTTAGTCAGGTTAGTGTTACTCTTGATAGTCTCCATATGGACAAATAAAGAATAGGCATGGGGAAACAGCTATTTAAAGTGTACGGAGACATTCTGGGACAAATTCAGAGACATGATCTGAGCATCCAGAGATGAGGTTAGGAAAGATAAATCCCAGTGGTAACTGAATCCAGCAAGGGACGTCAAAGGCAACAGGCAAGGCTCCTATACATTGATAAGTTACCAGGAAGGCTAGGGAAAATGAGGGTGCATTGCTGAATGAGGTGGGGCCCTGGTGACACAGGACATGAAAAAGGCTCAGGAATCCCACTTCCCAGAGACCAGGGTCTGGGTAAATGAAGACTTGCCCTTGGTGAGAGAATCAGGACAGCTAATAAATGCTTAAGCAAACAAGTCACGTGTAAGTCCATAGGCAATGATGGCATGCACTCAATAATGCTGAGGAGCTGGATGATGCCAATTTAGGGCACTCTCAATAATCTTTGATCAGTCATAGTCACTGGGAGAAGTACCTGAGGACCTGAGAAAGGCAAATGTCATTCCTATCTCCAAGAAGGGCAAGAAGGAGAACTGGCCAGGGAACAACAGGCCGATCAGCCTCACCTCAGTCCTTGGTGAGGTGATGGAGCAGATAATCTGGAAAACATTTCCAGGCACATGAAGGATATGGTCAACATGGTTCATGAAGGGGAAGTCATACTTGATCAATTTAATAAACTTCTCTGATAAAATGACTGGTCTGGAAGATGAGGGAGGAGAAAAGGATATTGTTGAAGTGCTGAGGGCTGAGTTGTGGGCCAAGGTTGGAGCTGACCTGTGAATGAGTCACAACCTAGCAGAATGATTTGTTTTTTCTATTGCCTTCATGTTCCAGAGGCAAAACTTGGCCCACCTGTGTCTGTGGCTATGCCCTCACCCAGNCCCAGGTGGTTGTGGTTGGGGTGAAGGGCGAGGCCAGGATAATATCAACCAGGATCAATACTGGGTCCAGTTCTGCACAACCTCCTTATCTGGATGAAGGGACTAAGTGTACTCTCAGCAAGTTTGATGATGACACAAAATTGAGAGGCATGACTAATACACCAGAAGGTCATGCTGCCATCCAGGATGAAGAAATAGGCTGACTTAAGAAGTTCGGCAGAGAAGTAGTAAGTCCTACACCATGCACCAGTATGTGCTGGGAAGGAGCTTTACAGGAAAAGCCCTGAGGGTGCTGGTGGAAACAAAGTTGACCATGAGCCTACAAAGTCACAAAGCAGACTAATGATATCTTAGGCTGCATTTGGAGGGTGTTGCCAGCAGGTCAAGAGAAGTGATCCTTTCTCTCTACACAGCGATGGTGAGGACATACCTGGAGTACTGTGTCCAGTTCTGGGCTCCTTCACAGAGTACAAGAGCGAAAAAGACATACTGGAGAAACTCCTGTGAGGGGCCACTAAGATAATGCGACCAAGTACAACCTCAGCACATTTGTAGAGCACAAAAATGGGAGGAGTGCTTGATACACCAGAGGGTTGTCCTGCCAGAGTGACCTAGAAAGGCTTGAGAAATCAGCAGACAGGAACTTCATGCAGTTTAAGAAGGGGAAGTGCCAAGTCCTGCACCTGGGCAAGAAACACCACAGGCACCAGCACAAGCTGGGGGTCAACCAGCTGGAAAGTAGTTTTGTGGAAAATGTCCTCGGGGTCTTGGTGGACATTAAGCGGAACAGGAACAAGCAGTATGCCAATACAGGAACAAAGGCTAATAGCATCCTGGGCTGCATTAGGAGGAGTGTGTAAGCAGGCTGAGAGAGGTCATCCTTCCCTTCTGCACAGCACTGATGAGGTCACACCTGGAGACCTGTGTCTGCTTCTGGTCTCCCACAGACAGACATACTGGAGAGAGTTCAGTGAAGGGCCACTAACACTATGAAGGGACTGAAACATCTCTCCTGTGAGGAAAGGATGAGAGAGCTGAGACTGTTTAGCGTGGGGAAGAGAAGGCTCAGGGGGGATCTTATTAATGTACATAAATACCTGAAGGGTGGGTGTAAAGAAAGTGGAGTTTGGAAAATATTTTTCAGAGGGCATCACTATCCCTTTACAAAATGTCTTATATACCTTTACAAAGTTACTAGGGGTTTGTGTTATCTCAAGTAGGTATTATTTTGAGTTTACGTTGTTTCAAATTTGGATAGCTAAGAGCTCAAGACACCAGTGGTTGCCACATTGTGCAGTTGTCTGATATGCTGATTACTATGGTTAGGAAAAACAAAGACCTTTCATATAGTGGGTCTGTGTCAGTAATCACAGAAATTCACTGTTACTTATTTACAAAGAGACATTTGATATATTTGCCAAATTCATCAAAGTTCAAGAAGTACTTTTCTACAGCTTCATAAAGTAAAAAAAAACCAAAACCATTCTTTTGGCTTGCACTGCAGTATTTATGAAAACAAAAGTATTGATTTAATCCTTTTTCCTTTTCCTTTGTGTATGTGCATGTAATAAACTCTGGGAATTTTGGCTCTGCAATCTAATCCAACAGGTAAACCTCTTCTAACAGAATTGAAATAAAATCTCAAACAGAAAGCAAGGAAAGCTAGTTTTCAGAATGAACACTAAACTTCTTATGTCCTTTCAGTTCATCAGTTAAAAAATGTTTGGAGACTGCTTCCATCCTTTCTTGATTTCTGTTTTTCCAAAACAGACTTCCTGAAAAGTATCAGAAAGACGTAAGCATGTAAAGAGGGCTTGCTCTCATTCCTGCCCATAGCATCCTTAAATAAAGAGTACCTCTTGTCATGCTGGCAAGGCAGGGCAGTTACGAGAGTCCTTTGGGGGGTGGAGGAAAAAATGGCACAGAAATGTGACACAGCATGTCACACCATGCTCCTTTCCCTCTAAGAAATGGCAGATTTCCTCATTAGTGTGCCAAAAATTTGCTGATAGTAAAACAGTCACTTCCCACACACAAGGACAAATACAGGGCTTTTCTTCCAGTTTTAAGGCACAAATGTCACAATATTCCTGCCACCTGCCAAACTTGGAAAAGTCATTGTACTAATGAATCCCACCAGTGAAGACACTTTGAACTCTTTTTTCCTTCTAGCCCAATGCAAAAATCTTTATCAAAAGAAAATAAACGCTTTGGAGATGAGAAAGGTGAATTACTTTTCTCTAGATTCTGCATTTAAGTAGCACATGTTGGACATGACTTCAGGGAAGGGTCCTTGTCCAAAACAGACAATGATACCGCTTCTCCTCCCTCTCTTGCCATGCCACACCAGCAGCATACGCTTTCAAAAACAAAGAGGGGGTTCGTCTTTTGCCTAACATTTCACATAGTTCTTTTTGCAAATGGAAAACTTGCAAAACAGGCTAGTGATCTATTTTTTAAAGTTTTTGTTTTCACTTTTGTACTCAAGTGAAGAGATGTGGGTACAAGACAACAGCAAATAAAACTCCATGAGTACTGTCTCACAAGCACTGTTGCAAAACATGGTACCAGAAATGTCAAGGACAATGTCTGAAACATGTATTTCTTATTCTTGGTGACTCTCCTACACATAGTCTTCATTGTAATGTTTCCTTCTTATATCACAAAAGTTTTACCCATTTAGATAAGTAGTATGCTGTTGTTTTATACTTGTAGCTAGATAATATATGTGGTGTTTCAGTTAAGTATCCTCAGAATACTTAAAACAAAACATTGGGTGCATTCCTTCCTTACAGTTTCAAGAACGTATTTCTTCCTATTTCCTTTTCCTCCCGAAGTACTTTAAAAACATCCTTCAAATTGCAAAAAGAAACATTTACATGAATACTACACGATGGATAGTTCTTTCAAACCTATTCATTCACACTCTCAGAAATCTACAAATGCTTCTCCTGAAATATGAATCCACAATTCAAATCTGGGAACAAATTTAGGATACACTAGGTAGATCAACATGTTTATGTACAATAATGACCACTAAGGCTTTTCTTAACAAGCTACTTGCATTCAGTTCTAAATTTCTACTCTGTGTATTTCACAGAGATTATGTAAACAATATCATCCATGTGCACTTTTGTCTTATGAACTCACAAGTGGCTACCTTGAGAAACTGCCTTGTAAGGAACAACATTAAGATGGGCTAGCACAGATGAAATGAAAACAGTTCATCCATTATGACCAGTAGCCCTGATTGGCATTAAATAAAAGCATCAATAGCCTTTCATTGAAAACAGAGAAGAATTAAAGAGTATCAGTAAGGTAAATTTGTTTCTCAGACTTCAGAAGAAACGCAGCAATTCTTTTGAATTCAGATTCTCTTTTTTGCTACCCCTTATTCGTTCCTTGTTTTTCTTCCTTCAATGAGAAGATAGGAAAGATGAAAAAAAAATAGACTATTTAATGTCTTAAAAATGCAGTAATTGTTTGCAAAAATGGCTTTTATGACTTCCACTTTTAATCAGCTTTAATAGCCCAAGTATGAAACTTCTTTATTATACAATAAACTTTATTATATCATATATATAAATAATCACTATACAGTCAGATTCTTCTTTTATTTGTGTCTATGAAACTCAACGAATTTAAAACAAGTCATTCTTAATTTATATTGTTGCCAGGTAAAGGAAACACTTGCTTAAAACCCCTTCCGTGTTGAAATGCTTTTTGCCTGGAGCTAAATTAATTACTTTCTTGTAGTGACACTATTCTATCTATTTTAGTACTTCACTATTGTTCATTTTCTAGAATTAAAAATACAAGCACAGAACACCAACTTTTCAAAGTTGGACTGTGGAAACATGTATCTCTTCAGATGTTCTTCCACAGAATCACGTAGGCATTGGAAGGGACCTCTGGAGATCATCTAGTCCAACCCCCCTGCCCAAACACATTCACCTAGTTCAGGTTGCACAGGAACATGTCCAGGAGGGTTTAAAATCTCTCCAGAGAAGGAGACTCCACAACCTCTCTGGGCAGCCTGTTCCGGTGCTCCATCACTCTCCCAGTAAAGTTTTTCCTTATGTTTAGATGGAACTTCCTGTGTTTGAGTTTGTGTCCATTGCCCCTCATCCTATCAGTAAGCACCACTGCAAAGAGACTGGCCCCATCTTCCTGACACTCACCTTTAAACAGCCCCAGGGATCTCAGCCTTTCCTTGTAAAAGAGATGCTCCAGTCCCCTCCCCATCTTCATAGCTCTCCACTGGA